>LOJH01013647.1:14215-24680 GCA_001685095.1 Ellobius talpinus
TCCAACATAGTCTGTGTAAGATGCACTGCAAGTGAATCCAACATAGTCTGTGTAAGATGCACACCAAGTGAGTCCAATATAGTCTGTGTAAGATGCACACCAAGTGAAACCATGTGAAGTTGGGTTTGATTGATTGCTTGGTTTTGACTTTGAGTTCAGTCTTAGGTAAGTTTGGTTATGTATGGGGCGGCACTCTCGTGTTTATGTCACCAGTGCTATAGTGACTGTCTCTCTGTCTGCCTCTGTCCATTCGTGTGTGTGTGTGTGTGTGTGTGTGTGTGTGCGCGCGCACACACGCATATGCATGAATATGGAGGCCAAAAGTTGATGTCAGGTATCTTTCTTACTCTTTCACCCTCTACCTTATTGTTGAGATAGGTCCCTAGTGAACTTGGAGTTCACGGGTTTGGCCAGACTCTGTGTCTTCCCATCTTCCTCACTCTGTCCTTCTATCCTTGCCTGCCTGCCTGCCTGCCTGCCTGTCTTCTCTGTCTCTCTCTCTCCTCTCTCCTATTTGTGAGCATAGGTGTTAGGATATGAACTCTGGTCCTCATGTTTCTGTAACACTTTACCAACTGAGCCATCTCCCCAGCCCCACCTTTAGTCATTTTCTTTTAAATTTTTAAGATTTGGCCACAATTCTGAAATGGAGAGAAAGCTGCGGTAAAACCCAGAAGGCTACCTGGAGGGAAATGCCGACACGTTCGCCTTTAAACTTGCTGTTAGTAACACTGAAGCACTGTGCAGTAATATGTTAGGGCCATTGTGACGAAGTCCCATTCACTAGGGTCATTTCCTGTTCCTGTGAGGGAGCTGGCTGGCCTATGCCACCGCTGCAGGACCCCAGAGGGCTCTGCAGCAGACTTCTCGCCTGCTTTTTGCTATTACCTGACATGGCATTGTAACTCCAGCATTTATACGACATTCTCACCGTGTTTCTCTGTGCCCAGATTTTCCTTTTTGTGCTCTGTTTGGTTCCCTCTGTTTAGACATTGGCGGTAAAAAGGTCACATTCCAGGTTTCTGGGAGGTCAGAATTCCAGTCTGCTTAGGGGATGCATTTTATCCCTAACAGCCTTGTACTAAGCATTCATTTGTTCGAGGCAAAATTCATCAGTTGGGCCTGTGAGTGAGGCCAAAATACTTAATGACACATTGATAGTTACAGGAACTTCCTTGGTGGGAGTATTATACTGAAGACCCATTGGACATAGTCATAGGGACTTTTTCTCTTTTGGGGTAGAAGATACATATTTTTGTAGATTGGTTCATAAATGATTCCAGAAGCATCTACTTGAAACTGTAGCCTTCTAGGGGCTTGAGAATTCCTGCTCTGTCTCAGCAAGGTTCATTTCTACCTTTTTGGCTGGAAGTTCCTCCCAGCTTCTAGAAGTTTCTTTTTCACTCCTCTCTACTAATCTTTTATTTAGAGCATTTCAAGTAGCCGGAGAATGGCAGAATGCCTTCCCACCTCCGTTCACCTCCCCCTTGTCTCTAAGCTCTGCCTGAAACTTCTGCCAAAACTTGGCTCTGATGCTGTGGTGTTTTCATCTACCACACCTGAGAGGTGTGTGGGGGTGTGGTGGAAAAACCCAGCCACTCTCTCTCTGTACTGAGAAGGGGATTCCGGGCCACCAGTTTGGAGGCATCAGGTTGCCTCTGAGGAAGGGAAGTGACTCCTATCATTATTAGGGAAGATTGTTATGACATAGAGATTCAGAGCAGTCGGGTGAGAATATAAAGTGGGATTAAAGTCGAACTTTTTAATACTTAAATAAGAACTTAAAGATGTATATGTGCTACGTTAACAAACACGTGTTTCACTTTTGTTAACCTTCATGTTAAAAAAAAAATTCCCTTTTGTTACATTGCAAATTGCAGGTGGCATTAATTTTTAAGAGAGTCAGCTAAATTAGTCACTTCTTTGTACAACAGACCCTTCCTTGTGTGTAAGGGTTGCATTCATTGTTCCTTAACCTTCTGATTGGGTATGTTTCTCCTTACCAACTAGATTGCTAAATATATATGGACCCTAGAGCCTGTCTCTTTCTTTGTAGCATTATATTTGTACAATTTGTGGGTATGTTAAGGACATATTTGCTGATTCTCTTCACAGAGTTTCTTTCAAAATCCTTTTCCTTACTGTAAGGAATACAGCAATCTACTCAGGCCCAATTTTCAATAACCACTTCCATTGTGTGATGCTAAACATGCTTAGTGGTCATTATTTCAGCAAGCTTGTGTCCCTGCTGGGCAGCCCTGAGTATCAGGAAGGACACCATAGGTGCCCTGCACTTTCGGCCGAAAATGGAGTCATTGGGATTTTCAAAGCAACCGGTTATGTTTGTTTTGACCTAGGGAGGCACGGAGAGTTGTAACCTAGAGAGCTGGACATTGAAGTTGTGACACAACATGGAACCTCTCTCTCACTTGGGTGGTTGCTTTGCAGTGTCAGAGCAGGGACACAGAAATCGCTTGGCTCAGCTGGTCTCAAAGAGGATCCGGAGGGTGTGTCCAGAGAGGGTGCAGTTTTAGAATCAGGAGACGCCTTTTCCTGTTGGCCCTCTGGTGTCATCTAAAAAGAGCTGGAAGACAGAGCCTGTGGGGAATGGGGGACTGGGTGGTGGCTGCTTTGCAAAAGGCATAGACACAGCCAAAGGACCCCAGGGATGCAAATCCATCGAAGGGACCAGGGATGGTACTGAGCTTATATAAGAGGTACCCCTGGAATCTCAGTGACAGACTCTCAGCCCTACTGTTTCCTGCTTTGCTATTTCTTGAATGTGGTCTCAGTTAGAATCTCAAAAATGGAAATGTTTGTCTCTGCCTGTGCCATGCCTTCCCAAGAGGGTGGGGACATCAGAGGTTCTATGTGTGATTCAGAAACTTGCAGAAATCCGAGGAATCCCTCTGAGAGTTGTGTGTCATTTCAGTGGTAGAATGAACTTTCTCATATCGGTTCCCTTTAAGCTCAGAGGTGATACAGGCAGGAAGTGTACAGGGTGCTTGGTGAAGAATTGACAAGTTCATGAGTAATTGAGTCAGAATTGACTACAGAAAAATAGGGATGCTTCACTCAAAGCTGATGTAAGAAAAGCTGACAGCACATGCTCCTGGGAAACTCCATTAGCTTGAGTCCTGGCATAGCTGAACTCATGCACTAGAGCCACCTGAGTGTCTGCAGGAAAGGATATCAGGGCGCAGTCTGCATAGGTGCTGAGCCAGCAGAAACCCCAGGGCCACGAGAATTCCAGGGCCTGGCTGAAACCCAGAAACCCAGGAAGAGGAGAGGCTGCTGCTTTTCTTGGTTTCTTTCTTGCCACATTTTTACTCTATGCTTTTTCAACTCTCTGGGATGTGTGTGGGTGTGGGTGTGTGTGGGGGTGTGGTGTGATGGGATGGGGTCGAGGAACTAAGGGTCTTGTGGGAAAGACGTAGCAAAGAGGAGAGAACCCGAAGCATCTCAGCTACCAAGTACAGGGATGGTGACGAATTGGCGTTTTTCTCCTTCGTTGATCTCCGCATCCTCCCTGCTATCACCCCAGATAAGGCGGGACTTCCTCTGGCAGCAGGTACAGGAGCAGTTTTAGGGTTTGTTCCATCACAAAGAACCCCCACCATCAATAAGCAGGCTGACAGCCCAGGCAGGAGGCCACCAGGCCATGGCAGCTCCTGCCACCATCACTAGAAACTTAGTCTCTGGTCATATAACTTTCCAGTAAAATTCATTGTTGTTCATTTTAGGAAAACAATATTTAGTGATTCAGAACTCTTACTAAAATGTAGAGGTTTACCTAGATCTGATTCACCCCTCCTCTAAAAAGAAGTATTCTGATAGAAAGAATTGTTATATAATATAACCCTTTCTCTTTTTTATCATTATAAGCACCCCAACCTCTTACAATTAAAAACGCTATTTTTGTACACATCATATACTGTATAGGGCTTTTGTGTAGCTAGAGAAAAACAGGCAGAAACAGCCAGAGTTGGAGCTGTCAGATTTGGTAAACACACCGAATATCTTGTGATCAAATTTATTGAAAACGGCAACTTTTACAACCATGTAGCAAGCATGCTTGTCAGTTCTTCAGATGACAACCAGCTAGAAGGAATGACAGGCTACGTGGAATAACAATTCACTATGAGCGCACCAGAGATGACCACCAGCTAACCAAAGAGACTAATTGGAATAAATAATTGTGGAATCCTATATTCGGTTAAAAATACTGAGAGAAACGGAATGTAACTCTGAGTGAAAAGAGGTGTATGATTGCTATCTTGGGCAGCTCGAACATAGGAGATGCTGTGGTTTATCAAAGTCGGGAATTTCTTTCTCTCAATTCCAAAAGGTAGATGTTGAGATTGGCTGCTGGCAGGATTGTCTCTGGAAAGGGCTTTCTTTTGGGTTGCACATCTGCAGTAGATAGAGCCTAACTCTTAGAGGTGCCCAGGAGTCTGCTTTTTAATCTCATTCCTGAGAGCTCCACCCTCATGACTTAATTCCCTTCCAAAGGTCCAGTCTCTTAATACTGGGCAAGGATGGGCAAGAATAATTTCAATGTATTTGGAATAGATATAATTTGGAAGGGACACAATTTAATTAGTAACAATTGGTTTGATTATAAATAAACACTAGCCCACAAACTGATTTCTTAATAGCTGTTTAGATCATAGTTTAATCTACATTAATAAAATTAAAAGGTTTACATTAGCAAAACCATTGGGTGTGGTTGTATACATGTGTAATCACAGCATTGGTGAGGCTGATGTAGGAGGATCAATAGTTTGAATCCAGCCTGGACTCCAAAAGGAATTCCTAGATAGCCTGGGCTAGCTAGGCCTTCTCACAAAACAAAACAACCTTCCTACTGCATAGTAGGAAATATTTCCTGAGCTGAGATTTCTACAGTCAGAACACACACCCATTCCCTGGATTTGATGGTTTGGCTCCCAAGTTTTCCTACTGAAATTTTGTTAGTGGTCAGACCCCCAAGTTAGTCCAGAAACATGATCTTTTCATGGAGTGTTAGGATTGACAGTACCAGCTTCAGTTTTTAGCCTCTGTGAGCAAAGGTCAATCATACACATTGGGCAGAGGGAAAATATCCTTAGTGATGGTGAAAGATGTAATTGCCCCACCCCCCTTCAGGCTTGAGAAAAGCACACAGGAAGCAGCCCTGATGGAATGTGTGCACATCTCTGATTCCCTTACCCCTTCCTACCTCAGTTCAGGGCTAGAAGGCACAGGCTGCGATTGCAGGAGTTAAAACACGTGCAGTTGGAACTTTTTGGTCATTAGACTAACCAGTGAAAAGTGCGGGCATGCTGGTGGTTCTGAGCAGGATACCCTTTTCTGGGGAACCACCTCCCCTTCCCCCACCTGCCTTTTCTCTCTTGCCATTTGAACTCCCAGTGTGGTTTGTTCCACTCTGTCTTTAACTTGCTCATGCGAAGGAGCCTGTGTGTAGGAGGTGAGACACTGGAGCTGCACTGTGTATAGGTCAGCTTTAAGATTAGAACAGGCCATGGCATATTGAGGGAGAGGCCTGGGAAAGGTATGCTTGGTGCGGACAGCACTGCTTGAGCACTTCCTACAAGCTTGACAAGTCTGTACGGGCGCAGTGTCTTGATCAACTCCGAGTTGGAGTGGATTAGGTGGCATAGTCCTCGTGTTACACATCAAGACTGGGAGAAATAGAGCGTGGCCACAGTGACATCTAAACTCCAGCAGTCTCTTTTCAGAGTCCACCTTCTCATCCCCAGTGCTGTACCACTTCCTTCAAAGTCACCCCCTAGGTTTGGAGGAGTACCACTTCAGAATGACCATTATCATCAAAGATTTAAATTTGACAGAAAGAACTGGAGTCTAGGCTTGTTCTGTAGCAAGTAGCAATACTGCAGAAATAAATTGGGACATTTGCTAATTTCTAATAACATTGTGTTTTCCCAAAGTGTAGCAAAACTTCTGATAGACACACCTCTACCCACCCCAGATGGAGACCCTACAGCAAACCAAAGGATGGATACCACCAATTGGGGTTATGTAAAGGAAAATGGTGAGGGTTACTTTCAGGAGCTGAAGTGACTCAAAGATGCATTACCAAGGCCCACCTCAGCATGGGTGAGAGCTCACAAAACAGGGCAACTTGGAGCACACTGCACAGCCTGCATGCAGCAAATTCTGGTCTAAACCTTTTCCAGAGTGTTGGGCTGGTTTCTGCTTCTTCCAGGCAGTTGGTCTGGTCTTAAAAGAGTCTTCTTGGTAGCTTGGTTGAGCTGTTAGTCTTCTTTGTAGGTTAGCTCAATCTGAAAGGTATGATAAGCTTTCACTGTTTATTCTGGTGGGGGGGTGGCTAGGAATCTGGTCAGTTTCAGGGACTTGCTGTTGCTATTTTGAATTATTTTCCTTCCTGCTTAGAAGTCATCCCTCCAGGATGGAACATTTCAGCCTTAGAGGAAAATGTTACACAGCTCTCTGCCCATCCCTCCTGTTCTTACCTTCTTTTGTCCCCTCTTCCACAACGATTCCTGAACCTTGGGTCGCTATAACTGTCCACGTTTGATGAGGAATATGGTTTGACCTCTTTGGCATCACTGTGCCCCAAGTTCTCCAGACACATGTTCTCCAAAGTATCTCTAGTGATTCTAAGGTTGATGCTGACAATAGTGGTTATCTCTGGGCATGAACACACATGTTTAGAGGGCAACTTGACAGACTCATCACATCCATATAGTAAAACAATAAAAGTGGCTTCCCCATTGGGACCTATGACCTTACCAGCCACAGGCTTTTTGTCCTGGTTTACAGTTCCAACTCCCACTTGTGGAGCATGCTGTAAATCCGTCCAAAAGCTTTTGGTCTTGTCCCCAGTAGACAAGCCACTATTGGACAAGCAGGCATATCCTGCCTTGTATGTCAGCATTAAGGCACACAGGAATGTTGCTAACAATTCTCCATCCGTAGCCAGACGACCTCATCCAGCACTGTAAAAGAGCCAGCAGGGTGGGTGTTTCCGGTTAAGTCCCGGCTTCATGTCTTCATGTCCCGTAGTCAAAATGTGGTTTTCAGCAATATGGTCTTACCATTGAGTTCTGGCGTACCACCAAGAGCAGCAGCAATAGCGTTTATGGGTTTGTAGGACCTTGGGCTTCTCTGGCCCACAACTCACAGGCACATAGCTCACCCCCGGCACTGGGTTGTCATTCAGTAACCTTATAATTTCTGTGAGTATTTATTTCTACCCAGGTAGGGTACCTTTTAGACATTTTCCTTTTCAGTTACCCCAGCTCCGGTAGGGATGTAAAGAAGTCCCCTTGTGTCTGTTTGTGTCTCCAGTGGCTTTCCAAGTCTGCAAAACACTCAGAGATCAGCATTTTGTCATCTGTATAGCTAGCTAAACCTCTTCCAGAGGATGGGTGGAACAAGGCAACATCCTAAACTACTGTCTCATCACAGATAGTGGGGTTACAAAAGTAACTTTGGTGAGTCACCCTGAAAGTCTGTTGTCATCTGTTCCTAACAAGTGTCAGGTGATCCCAGAAGTTCACAGCGAAGAAGATACTGAAGTTGGACGTAAGCACCATAAGCACAGTTGAATCCAGCATGGACAGGTTCCATCCATTTGCATCAGTTGCTTCCTCCAGAGACCATGGTTGGGTACAAGCATGGGTAGGAGGCGCTAACTTAATTAGCTCCCTGTGATCCTCAGTCATTCTCTCCTTGAGCTGTTGGGTTTCTCTATCTTGGAACTCTTCCATTGAGCTTCCCTACAACATTTGTCCTCTCTTGGTACACTCAGTGGACCTGACTTAATCTGCTCAGGCCCCAGGATCAATGGTCTTGCTCTTCTCTGCTGCACCTTTTGTCTCCCTGGGTCAGACAGGCCCTGGGTTTGCGCTGTAGCTGTCGCCTCTCCATCCACTATGCCTGGCTATTGTTGGGGGAGTTTCTGTCCAGGCAAACCATTTCCTCCCTCTTCAGTGTGGGGCGATCATTACCCACCCTTAGGGCGGGCTTGTTCATCTTCAGCCGAGTTGTTCCATCACGGATGTCTTCAGTGAACTGCTCCTCAGGCTTTAAAGCCTTAACATGCAATTTGGATTTCTATCAGATTTTTTCTCTAGGAACTCTAGCTTGCAGCTTGACACAACTCCTGCCCCATTTGTCTTTGAATAACCCAGGCAGACTTCTTCCTCTTTGTCCGTTTCTTTAGTGACGCTGTCTGTCCTTTTACTCCTTGGACACTCTACATGCTGGTCTATGTCACTGAGACCTGGCAAAGCCTTTTCAATTTTATCATGTTTTTGCCCCACAAAGGGCTCAGCAAAGCCACCAAGGTACCATGTTCATTGAGGCCCTGCTAGATGGGTCTTTTCTTCAACTCCTTTACCAACATAGTTCTATCTGGACCAGTGAGCTGGGGTTCAAACACAGCTTCTTTTATTCCCAGTTCCTTCAATAGCATTTGCACCCTTTTTATGGTTTTCCATTCCTGGACATTTATGGGGACTTAAGATGGAGATAATCAAGTGTTCTAGTGACTTTCATAAGCCAGCACTCCAGGGGCTGACTTCTCATACTGTCTTGGGTTTTGCAGCCTTTGCCTTGGGGAGAGATGGGTAGTTACATTGTTCAGTATTCCTGCCTCCACAGAAGTCTGATTGGTCCCATCTACTCCATGTCCCACAGCCTCACAAGCCAAACTGATACAGACTCATTGCCTGTTTAAGTCTTCCTTAATTTCAGCAGTCGGAAGCGCTGAGTATTTCATCATCCCCTAGTTTCTTGCACTGGGCCATTCTTACTGCCCACATCTGCATGCTAGATTATAGGGTTTCCCTCTTTTTCTACTAAAGGTTAGGCTTGAAGGTATCTTCTGTCCCTTTTACCATGGCTTTCTCATCCTCTTGTTTATCTGATTTACTCTCTAAATCAGAGGCTAACATGGAGGGTGCTGGTCATCTCTCTCTCTTGTGACCATTGCTCCTATACACAAACAAGTCCCCACTTGGCTGTCATGCCTTCTCAGCCTCAGGTGCCTTTCTAATGACACACAGCAGGCCAGGCAACCTCTGCTGCTACTTGCTGACAGTCTTGACCCTTGTGCACTAATCTTAAAGGCTGAGAGATTTCCTCTAACCTTTCACTGTTTCCAGGACATCTGCATAGTCACCTGATGGACTCGGCTCGTCAAGCAGGCATCCATCCCCCCCACCACCACCGCCGTACCACAGAGACAAAGACTACCATCTCCAAATTCCTCCCACAGACACTCAGTCCTGATGGCTTATCCATAGTTGCAGGTCTCACTACCCATAGCACGATCCATGCAACAGCTATTGTAACACAAAAGTACACTAACACACAGCATCCAGGGAAGGACAGCTCTATGGTATTTCCTCCAAGGATGCTCCCCGCTCAGGCCTCCCAGCCTTGGTTACATGACTTGTTCCGTGTAACAACGACGGGGCACTCACTCATTTCCAGCTCGTCTTTGGTTCTGTGATGTTCCTCTTTGGGTTGAGTTTGTCATCTCCCCATGAGAAGCTGTGTCACACAACCTTAAGTGATCAGGGAGTTCATAGGTCCCAATGAGGAAGCAAGTTTTATTGCTTTACTAGATGGATGTGATGTGCCTGTCGAATCACCTTCTAAATGTGTTTGTGCCTAGAGATAACCATTGTCAGCCTCAACTCATAACCACTAGTGATGCGTTGGAGAACAAGTAACTGGCTGTGGCACAGTCGCCTGATTGGTAGCCAAAGGTGGACATTTAAGTCACCCCCTCCAAGACTTGGGTCATTGTGGAGGAGGGTGCAGAGAGAAGGTGCAGGAGGGGAAGGTGGAGTGTTGTCTAACAGTTGGCTTCAAGATGGAAACATTGCATCATGCAGGGAAATGCTTGAAAGCAGGAAGGTAAACAACTCAAAATAGCTTCAGGAAGTCCCTGAAAGTGACCAGATTCACTAGGCCAGTCTGCCTAAAATAAACCATAAAAGCTGATAGTCATTCTCAGACAAAGGGAAGTCAAGCTGCAAAAAGAATGAACCCCACCAGACCTGCTGTCTGGTAGAAGCAGAAACCTGGGGGGCTGTCTGGGAAAAAGTTTAGACCTTCTGAGTCTCCTGCATAGGACCCTCTCCAACCTGTTGAGCTGTCTGCAGGGTATGCTGTGTTCCAGGTTCCCAGTTTTGTGAGCTGTCAGCTGTGCTGCGGTGGGCTTTAGTGACGCAGCTGTCTTTCCTGAGTCATTCCTGCTCCTGCCAGTAACCCTCACTCATACTCCTGTAAGCTGCCATGATAAAACTCACCAGATTTGACTTGGTGGTATCCATACTTTGGTATGTTTTGGGCTTCTATCTGAGATGAGTAGACATGTATTGCATCTCCTGAGGGGAAAACAAAAATAGGACTGGGGAAACAAAAACAGGCCTTTAGAGGAGTGGTCCTCAGCCTTCCTAGTGCT
>LOJH01013648.1:0-24679 GCA_001685095.1 Ellobius talpinus
ACACAGACAGAATATTGTATACATAATAAATAAATAAATATTTTAAAAAAAACAAGAATCCATGACTTAGGAAAAGTCTCCAACCCCTCTAAATAGCACCTGTTATTGAAGAGGCATTGGCTAACAAATTTGGAACACATCACTCTTTACCTTCCAACCCAACTTCAGAAAAACAGCTAACTGAGAAGGTCTCGTATCTTCGCCAAGAAGAGGTTGGCTCTCCCCCTCAGTAACTTAGATTTTCGACGTCTGTAGTGTGGGAGAGTTTTTGCCCATGTTAGACTCCATGGTTTACAGGATGAAGTAAGTTTAGGGCAGAAAATGAGCAGTCAACTCCAGGTTTGAGAAACATGCTCATCTGTGTTAGGTCCCAAGTGAGGTAACTTCCTCCGCAAGTGTATGCTTACAGATGCGTTTCTGTTTAACTGTTGGCAGGACAAAGCAGTTCCAATTCCAGAGAAGATGAACGAGTGGGCTCCTCGGCCTCCTCCAGAGTTTGTCCGCGATGTCATGGGTACTGTCTTTTGTCTGTGTTGGGGGGAGGGGGTAATTTTTAAGGGGAATATGGAACACTATTGTTACTTGTCAGCTAGATCTTTGGTAGGAAATTGTTTTTGTCTTTACAGTGAAGGAGTGCTGTGTTTTATGGTTTGGCACTAGATAATGGTTGCCCAGTTATTCTTTGGTATTTTTGTTTCTTGTGGTTAAACCATTTTATTCAAAGTCCTTAAAAAGTTGGTAAAGGCTGAAGGTGTCCACAAGATCAGACAAACTAGTCAAGGAAGATCTTCCAGGCTTCCTTTGTGCTAAAGGTGCTTGTTTATTTTTTGAGATAGAGTCTCACTATGTAGCCCAGGCTGTATTTGAACTCAGAAGCCTCATGCCTCCACCTCCTAAGGACTGGCAGGCATTACAGGCTTTCATCATTGTCCTAGAGTTTCTGTTGCTGTGATGAAACACCGTGACCATAAGCAAGTTGGGGAGAAAAGGGTTTGTTTGGCTTACACTTCCACATTGTAGTCCATCACTGAAGGAAGTCAGCACAGGGACTCAGGTAGGGTTGGAACCTGGAAGCGGGAGCTGATGCAGAGGCCATGGAGGGGTGCTGCTTACTGGGTTCATCTACCAGTATGGTTGCCCAGCTTGCTTTTATATAGAACCGAAGACCACCAGCCCAGAGATCACACTACCCACAACCAGATTTTATGGAGGCATTTTCTCAATTAAGGTCCCCTCCTTTCAAAAGACTAGCTTGTATCAAGTTGACATAAAACTAGCCAGCACAATGATCAGCCCTTTTCTGGCCTCTCCCGGCACCCACATGCATACAACCGACACCTACTATACACATAAACAAAAAGACATAATGGAACCAGGGTGGAGAAAAGGCTTGGCTTCTCAGGTTTGTTGCTGACTTGCGAGTGCTCCCTCCTGTGCCTCAGTTTACCTCAAGGCTCTTTGCATAGGTCTGATAAATAAACAAGATGTGGCTCCCCGTCTCTCATTGACCTATTTGTCTTCCTTCTGTCCCTCATGCCCTCATGCTTAAACCATAAGTCTAAGATAAACTATTTCTATATAGTTATTCATATGTTTTTGTATCCCACTTCTTGGTAATCAGAAGCATTTTTCCAGCTGTTAAGGATCTGGCGTCACTTGTGAAATCACGGAGGGACGATGTAAGTCTTTCTGGATGGCCAGCTGTTGAGCCGCAGCCTGCTTCTCCTCTTACTGTCACATAGAAGTTTTCTTTTGAACCGAGGGTTTGATGTGGAGCTTAAGTTGACCCTGAAATCTGGGTCCTCCTGCCTCAGCCTCTGAGTACTAGATTACAGACGTGTGCCACCACTGCTGTTTTAGAGTGGGATTTCCAGTGACCTCATACAAGTCATTAATAATACCTACGATGTGCCACACCCTATCCTTGTTGGAATACAAGTAGAAAGTCCCAATACATATAGTACTTTCAGTTTGAATTCTTGTCCTTAGTCTCAGGGTTAAGTGCAGCTTATGTTGGTAAGTGTATTCTTCCTCTCCTTTTGCCAGGCAAATGCTCTGCTGGTGTATTCTGTCCCTAGGCCTGGTTAACTGATTTTCTCTACAGCTCTGGACTGTTCTGGCTCTAGGTTCCAGTGCCGGGGCTGGCAGTGGAGAGTTCCACGTTTATAGGCACCTACGGCGGAGAGAGTACCAACGGCAGGACTACATGGATGCCATGGCTGAGAAGGTTAGTGAGCCAAGGAATCCAGTGACTCTGGATCAGACTCGACAAGCTGGTCACACTAGGGGAGGGATGTGTAGGAGTCTTCCCTGTATATGAAAGGGCTCCAGAGTCCTTAGTGGTTTGTGTTCAATGTCGGGTTCTCAGAGGATTTTAGTTTTCTTGGTTCTTATATTTCCTCATGGTAGGTAATAAAGCCTGTGCAGCCCAGGGTAGGTCTGAGTGATGACATAGTTTGTTTTGTTTTTCAGCAAAAACTGGATGCAGAGTTTCAGAAGAGACTAGAAAAGAATAAGATTGCCGCAGAGGAGCAGACTGCAAAGCGCCGGAAAAAGCGGTAAGAGCTTTCTGATCATTGTGGTCTGCAGACGGGAGGTGGGAAAGTGGGTGCTGGATAGTGAGCCAGGTCCTTAGAGGCCAAAGTTCACTAGCAGCTGGGGTCAGGATGAGGGCTTGTTGAGGGCGTGTGATCCCAGCTACTACTCAGGCCAGGGCAGGAGTTCAAGACCAGCCCAAGCCAAATAGAAAGACACTGTCACGAAACAAAATCAAAAGGGTTGGTGATATGGCTCAACAGGTACAGATGTTTGCTGCCAAGCCTAAAGTTTAGGCCCTAGAACCTACATGGTGGTTCTTAAAAGTTATCCTCAAGCTGCGCATAGTGGCTCACACCTTTAACCCCTGCACTCTAGTGGCAGAGTCCGGTGGGTCTCTGAGTTTGAGAACAGACTGGTCCTCAGAGCAAGTGCCAGGACAGCCAGGGCTACACAGAGAGACCCTGTCTGAGGATGGGGGCCCAAAAAACATAAAGTTGTCTTCTGACCTCCACGCATGTGCTAGTCACACACACATCATTCACAACACCCCATGCAAATGTATGACTAGACGTCTCCATAAGCTTACAGCTCCTGCTGCTCTTCCAAAGGTCCAGAGTTCACCTGTGATGTTGGGTAGCTCACAACCACCTATGACTCTAACCCTAGAGGATCTGATGCCCTCTTCTGGCCTCCATAGATACTGCACTTACGTGCATATACCCACACTCAGACATACATGATAAATGAATTATTATTATTATTCTTGTTGTTGTTGTTGGCTTTTTTCAAGGCAGGGTTTCTCTGTGTAGCTCTGGCTGTCCTGAAACTCATTCTATAGACCACACTGGCCTCAAACTCACAGAGATCCGCCTGCCTCTGCCTTTCAAGTGCTGAGATTAAAGGTGTGCACCACCACCACCCAGTTGATAAAATGAATCTTTAAAAAAATAAACCCTCTCGGGTGGTGGTAGTGCACACCTTTATTCCCAGTACTCAAGAGACAGAAACAGACAGATCTCTAAATTCAGGGGTAGCCTGGTCTACAGAATGAGCTCCAGGGACAGCCAGCAATACACAGAGAAATCTTTTGTCTGTAAAAACAAAAACAAAAGTAAGTAATAAAGATATAAAGAAAGAAAGAAACCCTCAAAACAGGTAACAGAAAGTTGACTTGTGTAACCTCCAGGGGTTCTGGGCAGGCCAGCCCTGAGATAGCAGCACTAAGAGGAATGGTTTCTTACAAGACCTTGGGAATCACACGTCCTTCATGGTCCTTCAGCCTGTTACAGATCTCCCAAAGATACTGTCGGAACTTTGGTGACTGTGTGGGTTTCCATGTCTCCCAACATTTCTGCATTTTGGTTTGTTTGCCTTTTGAGATAGTCTTGCTGTGTAGGTTAGGCTGGCTTCAACACTAATCCCCTGCCTCAGTTTCCTTTCTACATTTGAACATTTTATTTTTGAGACTCTTTTAATCAAACTTCCCATGTGGCTTTTTTTGGGAGGGGCTGTCAGTTTTTTTGTTTGTTTGCTTGTTTTTGAGACGCTTTTACTATGTACCCCAGGCCAGCCTTGAACTCTTGATTTTTCTGCTTGGCCCCACCAAAATTCTGGGACTACTGATATAAGCCACCACACTTAGCCTACTCCTCAGAGTTTGATCTCTACATACTTCAGTGAAAACAGTTGACAGTGACAGGCTAGCAAAATCACGTTTTTTTAAAGGGCACGTGTCTGTGTGGGTTTGTGCATGTAAATATGAATGCTCATGGGGCCAGAAGAGAAGCTGGAGTTGCGGGCAGTCGTGTGTTGCTTGACATGGATGCTGGAAGCTGAGCTCCAGTCCTAGCTGTCGAGCCGTCTCCAGCCGTGACTGTGACATTTGCACTGCTATAAAGATAGCTTCAGCACAGGCTTTTCCGAAACACCCACCAAGGTAACCACCATGTGTGTCTTCCATGTGTAGCCAGAAGTTAAAAGAGAAGAAGTTAATGGCAAAGAAGATGAAGCATGAGCAGAAGAAACAGAAGGAAGGTGAGCTGTGTCCACATTTCTCTCGGTGCTGGTCACCATCGCTGATGGCGGTGGCCACTAAACTGTGAAGACTCGTGGTTAGCTGTGTGTCATGTCAGAAAGCCACATGACTAAGCCAGGCATAGTGGCGCACGCCTTTAATCCCAGCACTCAGGAGGCAGAGGCAGGCGGATCTTTGTGAGTTCGAGGCCAGCCTGGTCTACTTAGTGAATTCCAGGACAGCTAGGGCTCTGTAGAAAGACCCTGTCTTAAAATCCTAAACGAAAGAAAGCCAGACTGACTTAAGCAAAAAGGAAAGCTCACAGTAGGATATTGGGGCAACTTACTGGATTCCTGGTTACCAGGGTCACTCCCTCTGTCCCTGTCCTCATACTTCCTTGCTCCTCAGGTACCTCCAGATGTCCACCAACTGTCTTCCAGTGGTTCTCCATCTTGCCTCATTTTTTCCCCAGGAGGAAGGATTGAAGGGCTGTCTCGGCATTTGGAAGCCTTTTGTTTTGTAGTTATGTGTAC
The DNA here is from genome assembly GCA_001685095.1 of Ellobius talpinus. Classification (NCBI taxonomy): domain Eukaryota; kingdom Metazoa; phylum Chordata; class Mammalia; order Rodentia; family Cricetidae; genus Ellobius; species Ellobius talpinus. The sequence continues at coordinate 5,086 of LOJH01013648.1, forward strand.
ATACATACATACACACATCTGTGTTTGTACATGTGTGCACATGGAAGCCAGAGACCAATGTCAGGTTCCTCTTCAGTTGCTCTTCACCTGAATTGTTGTGACACAGTCTCACTAAAGCTGGAGTTCGCTGATTTCGCTGGGCTGGCTGCCTGACAAGCCCCAGGGATCGTCCTTTCTCTGTCTCCCTAGAGCTGGGATTCCAAGCACACACTGCCATGCCTACCCTTTCCATTGGTGCTGGGTCCAGACTCGGGTCCTCATGCTAGCAAGGCAGGCACCTGTACTGACTGACCCTTCGCCTAGTAATCATTTGTTAGTTTTTGACACAGGGTTCATGTAGCCAACCTGGCTCAGTCTCCCATGTAGCCAAGGCTAGACTCCTGGTTCCTCCCCTTCTACCATGTGAGTCCAGGGATCAAACTGAGGTCGTCGGACTTGACAGCAAGAACTTTCACCACAGAGCCTTCTTACCAGCAATCTCTCTTCGTGGTTTGGGTTTATTATTCGTTATTTGGTTTTGCTTGAGGCAGCATCTCATGTAGCCCAGGCTGGCCTTGCACTCTGACCCTCCTTACCTTTCCCTCCCAAATTCAGTGATTACACCTGTCCTGTTCTGTGCAGCTTGTGTTTTTAATTCCCTGCATTTCATAGACTTTCAGCTGCTGTTCTAGGGATTCCTGTGCGGCTGCTTTCACGGTCTACTTAATGTCTTAAATAGGACGTGGGAATGCCCCACCGTAGGTGTTCCTTCACGCTTGCATGTTTTTTGTCAAACTGGGTAGGGGAAAAAAAACCAACTTAACTTTTTCTGTTCATTTTGATAGTTCTTAATCGTCCACCCACAGGTTGTCTTCCCCCATGATGTCTCCATTTTGTGGTTGATCCTGTCTTGTGAATTTTGTCTCAGTGACGTGGTAATAGGGAAGCTATATTAGCTTCCATTAGATTCTGATTCATGGTTTCCATTTCTTTGATGCAGTTTTACCATCCCATTCATTTTTTTAAATTTTTGTTTTGTTATTTTTTAGGCAGGGTCTCTCTGTAGCCCTGACTTTCCTGGAACTCATTATATAGACCAGGCTGGCTTTCAGCTCACAGAGATCCACCTGAGTGTTAGGATTAAAGAGTGTGCCAGTGCCACCATGCCTGACTGCCTTCCCGTTCATTTCAGGACTCAGCCACTCTTACATTCTGGAAAAAGTTTAAACCAGATGCTGTCTTGGTTTGCTTTCTACAGTTGTATAAACACCATGAGCAGTGGCAGCTCGGGTTTACTCCAGTGTGAGGAAGTCAGAGCTGACTGATGCAGGGCTTGTGGAGGAGCCTTTCTTCCTGGCTTGCTCTCCGTGGTTGCTCAGCCTGCTTTCTTACAGAACCCAGGACTGCCTGCCCAGGGGTGACACTGCCCACAGTGGGCTCCACCCTTCCACATCAATTGTTAATCAAGAAAATACCCCCCCAGACTTGACTATGGGCCAATTTAATTAAGGCATTTTCTCATTTGAAGTTCCCTCTTCCCAGATGACTCTGACTTGTGTCAAGATGATAAGAACACTAGTCTACATAGCTGCTCACTTCCAGTGCCTGGTCTGTCTGGGCCTGGGCCTTGGTCCCAGGTCTGCATGGGTCTTGGTCCCTAATCTACTTGGGTCTTTGTCTCTGGTCTGTCTGGGCCTTGTCTTTTGTTTATTCTCTTGTACCAGTTGAGCTTCCTGCCTCTGAGAAGCCAAGTCATCTTCTCGTGTATCCTGAGCTTTTCAAGTGACATCTCTGTAAACAGAAGTTTCTGTCCTGCCTGGTTCTGCAGCCGTTCAGCCCCAAATCATCACATTACTCAAGGCTATGGTCTTGTTTCTATCTCTAGTAGGTCATTAATCTGGCTGTGTTCAGCAAACAGGTTCTGGCCCTCCCGTGTGTTGTGGTTCTTAGTCTTCGCTGTGTTCTCTAGGTATGACCCAATAGTGCCATCCAGTGGCCAATCTTGTTTAGTTTTTTTGAGTTCAGTGGCTAAGATAAAGGACCTCACTGTTAAAACTGCACAGTCATGGTAAAGCATGCATACTGAGGTCTATCCTTTTGGTAAAACTGAAGTGCCAGGGAGATACAAGTCTGACTGTTGTAGTGGTGGTGTGTTGTTGTTACTGCTGTTGCTGTGTGTGCTAGTCAGGGTCTTACTTTGAACCTAGTGGGCCTGAACTGAATAGCACATGGCTACTTTGTTTTTATTTATTCTGGTGTGTATGTGTGGTGTGTGTGTGTGTGTGTGTGTGTGTGTGGTGTGTGTACTCACGGGCTCCTCATGGTGGTCAGAAGGAGCTGGTTCTTGTCTGTCAATCTTTGCCCCGTACAGCATCAAGGCCAGTATGGACTACAGTGAGACCCTGATATACACACAGACAAAAGGAGGGAAACTCCACTGTGTGCAGTTCTCAGAGTACCACATTTAGAGCACAGTGATGGTCGCACAGATTTGGGAGGCTGACCATGGGAAGTTGTTAATGGGTTCTTTGTAGTGTGGACATGGTTGTGGTGATAGTAAGACAGTATTAAGAAAGCACTTAGGTGAGGCATGGTGGCACACACCATTAACCTGAGCACTCAGGAGACAAAGGCAAGCCCACCTCTGTGAGTTCAAGGACATCCTGGTCTACATAGTAAATTTTGGTCCAGCCGGAGGTGCATAGTGAGACCTTGCCTCAGAAAAATAAGTAAATTAAAAGTAAAGCTCGGACTGGCTGTAATATTACATGTCTTTATTCCTAGCACTTGAGGGATGGGATGGGATGGGGGTGATGGGGGCATGAGGGGTGGTGAGCCAGCATATCTCTGGCCAGCTAGAGCTACATAGAAAGACCTTGTCTGTAAAAAAAAAAGCCATGCTTGGACTCGGGGTACACCGAGTTGGTTAGTGTTTACCTGGCTTCCATCTCAGCACTGCACAAAAACTTGGCTTGGTTTTGGGCATCTCTGACCCCACGAGATCTCTACCCCTCAGGAGGTAGAAGCAGGAGGCTCAGAAGTTCTAGGGCTTCCTCAGCTGGATTGAACAGGTGTTATCGTTGGTATGGTGTGTGGCCCGCCCGTGCATATCAGGAACATATCTGCTTGTGTGCACTTTGTGTTGAACAGCATAGAAGTGGTCTGGGGATGTCAGCAGTGGCCTCCATGCCTTTCTCCTCACTTTGTCTGACTATTTCCTCATTTCTCATTTTGTGAAAGAGATTTTCTAGTTGGCCTGGTTGAAATGAATAGAATTTAATGTAGTGTGCCAGCTGTGCCACAAGGTGGCCCCAGCACAACATGAGGCTCCTGCTGGGTTGGCCGCAGGAAGGATAGCTGCCTAAGGTTGCGGTCTGTGCTGTGTAGTAAGTAGCTCAGTCATCGCCCTGCCCCTGCGGTGTGGGACTTGTGTCTGAGTGAGAGCAGGTGGTTGGCCGTGAGCCAGTTTGGATCCTTCTGAGACCCTGAGCTCTGCAGTGATGTGTCCTAACCAGGGTTTCCCTTCCCTACCACACTGCCCTTCAAGAGAATCTGAAGTGACCTTGAGGCCCCTGTTACTGGACACAACTAGAGCTCTTTCCCAGCCTCAGTGCTGGCTATAGCTTGGGTGGTGAGGGCAGAAGGAGTTTCTCTTTGTCTGGAGGGCTCATCCACTGCCCAGTACATAAGAAGCAGCTGCTTCCTCCTGATCATTGCATTAAAAGTATCTCCTGGCACTGCCAGATGTCCCCTAATCAGCAGGGCACAGCATTCCCTTTGAGTTAGAGATATTCACTAGAGGCACTGCGTCCAAATGGCACCTAGTGTGTGCTTTTTGGTGCTTAGTGTGCTTAGTGTGTGCTCTGTAGGACCAGCCTACAGAGCCACAGACTTACGTGTAATGGACTGGAAAGCTGCCTGGTTCTTTGTGCCCTTTGATCATGAAGCCATTATATTTCCTGCTTGGGAACTTAGGGTACATTGAAAAGACAAAGTGAAAAATGATAGTGACTATAATTCTTACTAAAAACAATAGCTTACATTAGTGTTTTTTTCCCGCTTTCAGTTTTTCATACATGTACCCTGTTCATGTTAACGCCAGGCTGTTCTAATGTTACCACAGAACTTTGTATCATAGGCAGTTTCCCATAGCCTTGCAGTTCCATAGTACTAGGGTTGGGGGGTGGAGGTTTTTGTTTTTGCTTCCCCCCCATCCTGTCTAATCCATCTGGGGGAAAGAAACCCAAAACCCTGTCGGCAGAGGTAGGTAGATCTTGTGTTTGAGGTGTTTGAGGCCAGCCTGGTCTACAGAGTGAGTTCCAGGACAGCCAGAACTTTGTTTTGTAGAACTACCAGCTCCCCAGTATATACAGAGACTTAATAGTAACTATGAAAGCTTGACCTTAGCTTGGGCTTTTTTTCCAACTAGCTCTTATAACTTAAATTAAGCTGTCTCTATTAATCTACATTCTGCCACGTGGCTTAATTATCTGTTCTGTACTGTATATATGTCCAACTTCTTCAGTCTCCTGGCATCCCCACCTCTCTTCTTTCCAGATTCCCCCAACACCAGAAATCTAGCTTATTCTCTCGTGCCTAGCTATTGGCCATTCGGCTCTTTATTAAACCAATCACAGTGACACATCTTCACACAGTGTAAACGAATATGCTGCATCAGGTGCTGGGCACTGAATTCAGACCATTTGGAAGAGTAGTAAATGATCTTAGCTGCTGAATCATCTCTCTGGTCCCTCCAGCCTTCTTTCTTTTCTGTTTGTTTCGTTTTTTGAGACGGGGTTTGTCTTTGTAGCCCTGGCTGTCCTGGAACTCACTCCGTAGACTTCTGCCTCCTGAGTGCTGGGATTAAAGGCATGCACCACTACTGCCACCCAGCTTTTCAGCTTTCTCTAAATATGCTTTGTTTAGGCTTGAACCCAGGGACTTGTGCATACCAGTCAAGTACTCTACTCTGAGCTGCACCTACAGCCCCTGGAATGGTTTTAGATTCACTGAAAGTTATAGAGTCCTTGTGTACCCAGTTGCCCCTGTTTAACACCCTGGTCTACCTACTGTCAGTATCTAGCTTTCCTCCTTTCTCAGGGTCCTCACCTTTTATTCCCTCCCTTCTTCCCGTTGAGAATTCAGCACAGAGCCCCACAGCGTGTTCAGTCATCATGTGGCCTTGCGCTCCATTGACTGAGAGTTTCTCAGACTTTACTTGGCTTGACATCTGTATGACATCTCTCAGTTGGGATTTGACTGGTATTCTTTATGTGATTGGACCAGAGCTGCTGGACGGTGTCCAGACTGGACAGTGTCCACTGCCGTCCTACTCCTGCACGTCCAGGCTGGACAGTGTCCACTGCCATCTTGCTCCTGCGCGTCCAGGCTGGACGGTGTCTACTGCCGTCCTGCTCCTGTGCGTCCAGGCTGGACGGTGTCCGCTGCCGTCCTGCTCCTGCGCGTCCAGGCTGGACGGTGTGGACGACTGACTTGCCTCACTGCTGTTTTTCTGTGCTGTGGCAGTGGTTGTTGGGGTTTTGTTTGTTTTTGTGGTGCTGGGGATAGGAGTCATGACCTCTTATGCTAGCAAGCCCTGCACTGGAGCCACATCCCAGCTTACAGCTGTTAATGTTGCTGTTGGCCACACCACAGAGGTAGTGTTTATCAGGTTTTCCCACTATAAATTTGCTGCTCTTCTCCCAAATAATTTACTTTTTGGAAGGAAATTGCCGCTTGCAGCCCATATCTAAGGATTGAGGTCCAGTCAGCCCCCTCTAGTCTGAAGGCTGAGATCTACAGACCTCCACTTAGGAGATGGTCTCTATCTACATAAGTGTTTGTCTGTTAGGAAAAACCTGTGTGTGTGATCCAGTCTTTCTGTACCTTGTTGCTGGGACCATCTGTTGTCCTGGTGATGAGGTCCCATCCTCATGGGCCTCCCTATCACAAGTTTTCAGCACTTCCTTGCTTTCTGGAACTGTAAAGTACTCCAGGCTCATCTGGAGGATTTCCTGCTCTCAACCCTCGGGTGTTGCTCTAAGACATCTGCTTTCTTTTGTTGGCTTAGTGTTAGAAAGCAAGATCATGGGGGTCGGGTGGAAGGAGTCATTCATCTTTGCCTGGTAGACAAAGCAGTGGAGGGCAGTTCTGCTCTGCAAGTGTCCTAGACTGTATGCCCATCGGTGCCTGTGACACTGCTAAGTGATGCTGTTTGGTTGGCCCTCCATCACACCATATAGTCCATCAGTTGATAGAGATCGCTGTGCAGCATGGGGGGGGCAGTCCTGAACACAACCATCTGTCCACAGTAAGTTAAACATGAGTTCCGACGTGTCCAGCTTTTCTCCATCATCAGCGGTCATTCCTGCTTTGTCCACCTTACTATCCCTTATTCGTCACCCTTGTTCACTTCCGGCACATGCTATGTTGGTGGAGAGTCACTGCTTCCCTGTGGTTTGCAGCTACTTACACCAGAGCACAGAGGCCCTGTGACTGTAGACTCCACTTGTTCCCAGAGGTGCTGCTCAGCACCACCCCACCCTTCACAGAGATGCATTTATAAGTCAGTTGGACTCTGCATTCCATCCTAACCCCTGACCTAAGTGACTTTAAAGATGTATTTTTTTAACTTATATATATTTGCAGTTATGTATATGCAAGTATGTATAGCTCCCATAAAGGCCAGGGGAAACCATCAGATATACTGGATTTGGAGTTAATTTTTTTCTTTTTTTATAGTTTTCAATTTTATTTATGTTTTGCCTGTGTTTATATATGTATATCACATGTGTGCCTGGTGCCTGCAGAGGTCAAAAGAGTGTGTCAGGTCCCCTGCAACTAGAGTTACTGATGATTACGAGCCACCATGTGAGTGCTGGAAACCCAACCTCCGTTCTCTGCAACAGTATCCAGTGCTTTGAACAATACCCTCTCTCCAGCCCCAGTGCATGTATTTTGTCCAGTGCGTAGTATTGTGAGTCTGCCAGAAAATATACAAAGTAGTTTCGCTGCCTGAAAAGTCCCTGGTGAGTCAGCTGGGGCCCCTGTGCTGAGGACCTCCCCCGCCTCTTTGCAGCCAGCTCCCGCCCACTCCCCTGCTCTCAGGACAGTAGGGGGGGCTGGGGACAAGATGTCTCTGTGCTGTTTTCTGGGCCAGCTTAGCTGTGCCACAGTGCTAAAGCAGTATTAGAATATGCTGGATGCTTAAGAGCTGCCCATAGGGCAACAGGAGAGGGGTCCCCTGGGCAGTGTTTGAGGAGAGCCAGGAGGCTGGCATGGCTGTTGTGGGCACAGCCCCTTGTTTCAGTAGGCTTTTGTTTGTATTCGTTTTGAAGATCTTCTTGCTGTCTTCATTGAGAACCGAGGCTCAGGCAGGGGAGTTTGGTAGTCCAGTGGGAGATGTGAAACACCTGGGTATCTTTCAGGGTACCCTATTTTGGTGGTGATGTAGACAATGGGGGCCATACGCTCAGCAGGCCTGACTTGGGGGGTGTCAGGTTCTAGTGTGTACAGCCAGATCTTTTTGGTGAGGCTGAGGTGCTGCTCTCAAAGCAACGCAGATTGCTTTTGTGGTAGACCTTCCAAACAGTGGCCACCTCTGACTCCTGGCTGTTTCTGCCTGGGAACAGGTGTACCCTCAGCTGCTCTCCTCCTCTTTTTGAGACAGGGTTTGCTACCCAGGCTAACCTCAAACTCACTATGTAGCTGAGGAGGTCCCTGAACTTTTTATCATCAGCCTCCATGTTTGAAGTGCTGGAATTAGAAGTGCAGCTTCTGTGCCGAGACCATTCCCTTACTTAACCCCGCATCTATCAGATCTGTCTGCTTATGGTTTGAATGTTGTGTTGGTACAGAACCCAATCAGTGCCAAGAACAGCGTGCCAGCAGCTCTGAGGAGGTGTCTGGGACAGAGGAGGAGGAGGAAGAGCCCAGCGTCATCATGCGACGATGAGGACGTGAGCCCAGCTCATTCTCTGACCGGCCTCAGAAAGGAGAGGTTGTGGCCCATCTGCCAGACTGGCTGGTACAGGAGCCTCCTGTACCGCTGCTTGCCTAGGGAGCAGAGGGACCATCCCCTAGACATTTGAAGATTGCCTGCTGCGATGCGTCCTGCCCTGCTCTTGCTGAAGGGGAGTGCCTCACCTTCCCCCTGGTGCCTGTGTCTTTCTGCTTGAACAGTGATGAGCTCTGGGCTGGTTTCTGTGAAGGGAATATTTATTTAGTAAAGAGCAGAAAACCTATAGGTTTTGTCCACGTGTTCGAGATATTAATTACCAGAGCCTCAGAGAAACTGAAGTGACGCAGAGACTGGACCTTGGGATTTGGCGGGTCCTCTTTTGCAGGCTCCCTTCCACACCTACCCTTTGGGTGCCCAGCCCTGTCCCTAATGGAACAGCAGACTTCAGCACTGAAGAACTGTGCCCGCCCAGCAACTCCCAGAACGTGTATGAGCTGACCAGGGCCCTCAGGAGGAGGCTGGGCAGAAGGAGAGAGGCTCCAGGAAGACGACAGGTGATGAAGGAAAGCAGGGGGTAACCAGAGACATGGGAGACAGGACAGGTACTGGCCAGAGCCTTCCTCCCACCCTTAAATCAGGAGATCTAAACCCAGAGGGACTGGAGAGGGGAGCTCTTCGGGATGGAAAACCCTCCTGTCAGTCCTCCCACTGAGTGTCCTTGAGTAGCTGTGGTCCAGACCTGTTGTGTGTACAGGTCCAGAATGCCACCAACACCATGCCAGGGAGGAGGGAGGTGACCCAGGACCGCCTTGGTCCTCAGCCATTATCAGGCCAGTGGGGTGACAGGCAATTTCTAGTAGAGCTCTGTGTTTGGAGTGTCTCCAGTTCCCCAGTGTGCCACGTGCCTTCTGTGGATGTTAGTAGCATGTTGAGTGAAAGGGAAACTAAGAATATCTTCTACTTTTGATTTTTGTTGCTGTTATTTAATAGCTCATACATGTTTGTGATGTACTTTGATCATGTTTACTCCATTCTCTTAGCCTACCCCCACCGGGTCCTTTTCCCCAGCAGACGCGACTCCCCTCCTGCTTTCGTGTCTTGTTTTTGGCACGACACACTTTAAAGTCGCCTGAATGAGCTTGGGTGGTCGGTTATTTACCAAAACATGGGAACCTTTCCAGTGGCTGTGCCACCGAAGGAAACGGCTCCCTCTTACCTTCTTTTACTGCTGTGGCACAGATTCCCTGTGCCCCCTCTGAGCCATGTGACGTCTAGCCCCGTCCCTCCAGCACGTTGAGTCACAGGTGATCTTCAGGTGTGTCAGGAGGGTTTGTGATTTGCTTTTAATTTTCCCTGTATCCATCTGTGTCAGGCTCTTGCTTTGAATCTGCAGCCTAGACCTCATGGGCTTTTGCTGCTGAGGAGTAGGGCTGGGCCTAAAAGTCTTTCCGGCTGCTGCCTCAGAGCCGGGGACAAGTCCCTTCCTGCCTCTGCTGGTTTGCCTGGCCTCGAGCTGCACTCAGCACCTGTGTCCGGCAGCTTTGGGATGACTAAACAAAAGGACTCCAGGCTGTCTGCTGATGGGAGGAGGAAGCATCTGCGGAGACCTTTCTGGCTAAGGGGTTATCAGTTCTCTAGGTTAGCTGACTCTCTGTCTATCTTCAGACTGTTATTTGTTTGGGGAAATGGCATCACTGAGTTAAGTGGCGTCACTGAGGCGGGTGGCTGATATTGTCAGCTGCCCCCAAAGCCACAGAGAGGAGGATTGTGCCGTCATGTGCTTGTTAAGGGCTCACGGATGGAGAGAAGCCTGTCAGCCAACCCCAGGCTGTATATAACATAACTGTCTCAGAAAGCCTGGTGAGTGTGGCCATCTCACCGCAAACACACCTAGTTTCTTCTGCTCTGGGAAGCTAAGCCCTCTTGTCCTGGTCTCCTCTGGAGGAGCAAACCTTGTCTCTGAAGATCCTGATTTACCTACACATTAGGCCTTTTTCATTCACTCTGATGACAGATGTGCTGAGCACTCTGTGTGACAGCCTAGTCATTTAGAATAGAATGTTCTTTACCCTTCTTCAATTAGATTTCTCGTGGAACTTCCCAAATACGGTTTCTCTTGTTGCAAATGGTGGAGCTGGGGTTGAGCCACCGGGTATGTCTGGGACTGTTGTTGATGTGCAGCCCTGGGGATTGTTGTCTGGTAGCACCACTTTAGAAGGGGAGGGTGCCTGGTACTGCCAGGGCTGAGGATGTACAGCCCTCCTTTGTATGAGTGATGCCGTGTGGTTCATGAACCTGTGCACACTCCAGAGACCAAAGAGCATCACTATCATGTTACACCCTGTTCCCCTGAGACAGGGTTTCTAAGCCTGGAATGAGGCCGGTGGCTGACAGGCCCCAGCAATCCTCTTCTCTGACCTCCACAGTGCTAGGGTTACAGCTTTTTAGTGGGTGTGGGGATTTGAACTCAGGTCCTCATGCTTGCACAGCAAACATTCTTACTCATTGAGCCATCTCCTCAGCCCTCATAAAACAGAATTGAGTAAGGGGCTGGAGAGAGGGCTCAGCAGTTAATATTAATAGCACTTACTGCTCTTGTAGAGGACCTACCTTTGGTTCCCTGCACCCAAATAGTAGCTTGCAACCATACATTAACTCCAATTCTTGAGGATCTGGCAGCGCCTTCTGACTTGGATGAGCACTCGATGTGCATGTGATACACATACATACATAAAAAGTTTAAAAAAAATTCCTTTTGTGAATTGCCTATTCATTAAAATCTGTAACACACAAATCCATTCTTGCAGTGCTTTTACAGTCATTTGCAAACACAGTGTCAAAAAGTTCTAGTGGCCTGTCAACACGTTCCCAGATGAGGCTGAAGTACTCAGCCCCATTCCTTCTTTCAGCTCATGTAGTGGGTCTGTCTAATGGCCAGTGTTCTGTGCCTTTTGGTTCTCTTGGTGAGACTGCGGTTTAAAAGATCTCCCCAGGTGTTGTATTAGGATGCTGTGTAGTGTTCCTAAGAGCCAGTGTCCTGGATTTCACTCTGGAATAGTATTTGTCAACTTGAAGAAGGAGCTGAATTGGGGAATTGCCTCCATCAGATTGGCCTGGGGACGCATCTATGGGGCATTTTCTTGATTGAGGATTGACGTGGAAGGGCCTAGTCCACTGTGGGCAACTCTGGGCGATGCCATCCCTGGGCAAGTGGGGCTGTATAAGAAGAGAAGCTGAATGAGCAGTAGGCAGCATCCCTCCTTGGTCTCTGCTTCAATTTCTGCCTCAGTTTCCCTTGTTGAACTGTGTGTGAGCTGTGAGCCAAATAAACCCATTCTTCCCCAGGTTGCTTTTGGTCAGGGCTTTAGCACAGCAGCAGAGAAGCAAACAAGGACACGCCTTCCCCTCGCCCATGTCGGTGTCCTCTGGCATCTTCCTTGCCAGGTTGCCCTCAGCGACCTTGTCCACAGTCCTGTACAATCAGCATTCCTGACAATGCCTGCTTGCTTCCTGTATTGTCTTCCTTGCTCAAGCCCCAGAGAGTTGGGTGACCCTACTGTCCTCTGTCCACACCAGGCCCCAAGAGAGCCTGTCTTGCTTTGAGTGTCAAGTAAACTGGTACATTCTGAGTCTGGGGTCTCATCCCCACTAAGAGCCCCACACACGTGTGTTCGGTGATCACTTACTGGTGTCCCAGGAGTGTGTGACATATGTAAATCCTACTGTAAAAGAAAAGGAATCTCAGCTCCGGCATGTTCTCCTCTTCTTCCCATGGAGGGAAGCTGCACCACCGTGCACATACTAGCTTGGGGAGCAGGGTCACCTGGTCCCTAACCTATGCCTCATGTCCCCACCCACACCTCTAGCATCTCCAGCCTGATGGGGCTGACATGGCCTCTGATCACCTGCCAATCCTCCCATCAGAAAGAGCAGTCACACATACTCAGTCCCCAGTGGCTTCCCTCCAATCTCAAACCCTTTGCTTTTCAGGAACCAGGACTGTGATCCCTAGTGCTAGCAGGAAGGTCGGCATGTAAATATCTGGGAAACAAGGGAATCACAGACAGAAAGCCAAAGGGAACTCCTTCAAGCTTGGTACACGGATATGTCGGGATGCCTGTCTGTCTGCAGGAAGCTGCCCGACAGTTGAAATGCGTATGCAGCAAAATGGAACTTCAGGATCCATTGAGATGGCTCAGTGGGTAAAGGTGTCTGCTGCCAGACCCCCGGAATGCACACAGAGGAAGGTGACAACTAGCCTCTGCAAGCTTGGAATCCCAGCTCTTGGGAGAAAGAGGCAGGGAAATCAGGAGTTCCAAGTCAGGGCTAGCATGGGCTACATGAGACCTTGTCTTAGAAAAAAGCCAATGAATATGTAGGCTCCCCAGTGATAGCCTCAAATTTTTGATTCATTACCGTTCTAATCATAGGGCAAGGGAAATGGGGGAGGGTCCAGTAATCAGGAGAATTGGGCTGGCCAGAGACGGCAGTTGAGCAGGAGTCTTGGGATTTCTTTCCACCTTGAGAAACGCTGAATTTTAACAAGTATCTTTTTTTCTTTAAATTTATTTTATTTTGTTTTATTTTGTTGTGACAGAGTCTGTTTTAGGGTTTCATTGCTGTGAAGAGACACCATGGCCACAGCAACTCTTATAAAGAAAACATTTAATGGGGACTGGCTTAGAGTTCAGAGGTTTAGCCCATTATTGTCATGTCAGGAAGCATGGTGGTGTGCAGACAGACATGGTGTTGAAGAGGTAGCTTTGAGTTCTACATCTGCATCAGCAGGAAGAGACAGTGAGCCACTAGGCCTGACTTGAGTTTCTGAAACCTCAAAGCCCACCTCCTAGTGACACACTTCCTCCAGCAAGGCCACACCTCACCTCCTAATAGTGCCAATCCCTGTGAGCTTGTGGAGGCCATTTTCATTCAAACCACCACATGGTCTCACTGTGTGCCCCAGACTGGCCTAGAACTCACTATGTAGACCAGGTTAGCCTCAAACTCAGAAATCCACTGCCTCTGCCTCCCAAATGCTGGGATTAAAGACATGTTCCACCTATTCTGCAAAGAGTCATGAGTATTTTGAATTTACCTGTTTATAGCCTTAATCTTTTAGAGATATTGTCAAATTGATTTAAATGAGTATTTTAATTTTATTTGATACTATGATTTTTTTAAAAGCCCGATTAAAAAACCAACTTAGGCATGGAAGTGTTTATTTGGCTTACAGTCCACCATTGTGGGGAAGTCAAGGCAGGAACTGCAGAGAGCTATCCCTTCACATCTGCTGTCAAGAGCAGAGAGAAATGAATGTCTTCCTCTCACTTGTGCTGAACTCAGTTTCTCCACTCTTAACAGTTCGGTAGCCCCTTGCCTAGGGAATGATCCACTCACAGTGGGCTGGGGCTTCCCACATCAGTTAACTTAAGACAGTTGGGCTAGAGAGATGGCTCAGCAGCTAAGAGCAGTGGCTTCTCTTTCCGAGGACCTGGGTTCAGTTTTCCAGCACCTACATGTTGGCTCACAGCTGTCTCTGACAAGTATGGCATGCATATGGTACACAGACATACATACATTCAGGCAAGCATAACACATGGTTTGAGTAAGAATGGCCCCCATAGGCTCATATATTCAAATGTTTGGTTCCTAGCTAATGGGCTGTTCAGGAAGGATTAAGAGGTGTGGCCTTGTTGGAATTGTGTCCCTGGGGTGGGCTCTGAGGTTTCAAAGCCCACACCATTCCCAGTGTCTGCTCTCTGCTTCCATCCTGTGGGTAAGATGTAGCTCTCAGCTACTGCTGCAGCACCATGCCTGCCTGCCTGCCTGCCATCATGTTTCTTGCCACGATGGCCTCTGAAACTAAGAAACCCCCAATTAATTGCACTTTTATAAGTTGCCTTGGATGCCTTTAACCCTAGCACTCTAGAGACAGAGGCAGGCAGATCTCTGAGTTAGAGGCCAGCCTGGTCTACAGAGTGAACTCCAGGACAGCCTGTGCTATACAGAGAAACCCTGTCTCAAAAAACAAATAAATTGCCTTGGGCTGGGCAGTAGTAGCACGTGCATTTAATCCTAGCACTTGGGAGACAGTGGCAGGCAGATCTCTGTGAGTTTGAGGCCAGCCTGATCTACAGAAGGAGTTCCAGGATAGCTAGGGTTAAAGAAAAAAATGTTTCTCATATATGTGCCCCCAAGCCAACCCAAAGTAGACAGTCCCTCAATGAGACTTCCCTGGTGATTCTAAATTGTGTCAAGTTGACAAAAAAATTTTTAAGGTTTTTTTTTAATGTATGTGTATGTTTCACCTACATGTATGTACGTGTACCACATCCTCCGGTACCCGTGGAGCCAGAAGAGGGCATTGGGTCCCCTGGAACTGGAGTTACAGATGGTTGTGAGCCACCATGTGGGTGTTGGGAACAGAGTTCATGTCCTCTGGAAGAACAACAAATGGTCTTAATCGCTGAGCCATCTCTCCAGCCCTAACAGGAGGAATGGCACTTCTGGGACTTGGAGATCCAAGCCTGGCTCTGCAGGACCAGGGCCTTGGCTGCTTCCCAAGGCAGCACAGAAGGAGGTTATGTAGAAACTGCTTTCCCTCCTGGCCCAAGAACCAAGCAGACTCTTTCTTTTTCCCCTTTGGAACTTAATTTCTGTTTACTCTCTGGTGTCCTCCACTAAAGTGAGCTGTAATTACCATATATTAGCATGTATTTCCATAAAGAGAACACTCTTAGAAATCAACCTGGAGGGAGTCCAGAGAGGCCCTTTTCAGCTTCCTCGTTCCATAGAATGTAGTAAATGTTTACTGAAAGCCAAGCAAGTGTTCAACCCAGAATTCCAGAGCCAGTGAGAGGCTGGGGTATGGTGGAGACCGGATGCTGGGGGCTTCGAGGGCCTCTCAAGGGGATCTTTCACCATGGAGTGTGGACTGGAAGGAGGTTAGGAGAAGGCCCTGGCAGGATGCCCCCAGAGGGGTCAGCATCCTGACTTAGGGGCAGGGGAATTGGGGAGAGTCCAGGGACAGAGCACTGGGGTGGCTGGGGAGGACAAGACTCCAGAATGATGTAAAGTGGGTCTCACAGGGACTGGAGAGATGGCTCAGTGGTTATGAGCAGTTGCTGCCCTTGTAGAGGATGGAGTTTGAGTCTTAGCACCACATCAGGCAGCTCACAACCAGCCACCTGTAACTCCAGCTCCAGGGATCCACCTTCCTCTTCAGGCACCCTCACACATGCACATGAGAGAGGGAGAGAGCACACATAAAAATAAATCCAAGACTGGAGAGATGGCTCAGTGGTTAAGAGCACTGACTGTTCTTCCAGAAGTCCTGAGTTCAATTCCCAGCAACCACCCGGTGACTCACAGCCATCTATAATGGGATTTGATGCCCTCTTCTGACATACAGGTTTACATGCAGATAGAGAACCATATACATAAAATTTAAAAAAATTTAAAGCTGGATGGTGGTGGCGCACGCCTTTAATCCCAGCACTTGGGAGGCAGAGGCAGATGGATCTCTGTGAGAGAGTGAGTTCAGGACAGCCAGGACTGTTACACAGAGAAACAGTTTGTCTTTTTTTAAAAAAAATAGGTGAGAACAATAACGGATCATAGGGGTGATTTACTTGGTAGAATTCCTGCCTACTTGAAGCCCGGGGTTCCATCCTCAGCACCACATAAACCAGTGGTGGCATGGCATGCCTATACACCTGACCCTTGAGAAGTAGAAGGGTAGAAGGTAAGGCATTCAAAATCAAATACTTTAACTACATAGCAAGTTTGAGGCTAGCCTGGGCTACATGAGAGAACCTGTCTCAGAAAACAAAAACTCCAAGTGATACCTCTGAGATACTTCTCATTCTAAACGGCCTGCCCAGGGAGAAGGCTGGAAGGTCTCCAGCCAGAAGGGAAGGAGGAAGGGTGGGTCTCAGGAAGACCCAGGAAGGGGGTTTGTGGGACTGTAAAGTGAGTAAGAAAGGTCAGAGTAGGTAGTATGATTTGCTACCCCCCCCCGCCATCTAAGCAATCTAACCCCCCAAATCCTAATAGCATTATGAGGGTGGGAACTTAGACTACCTATGTTCAGGGGTGGGGCCTTTGGAAAGTGATTAGGTCATTAGTGTGGGGCCACTGCAGTTGAACCCTGGTGGCTTTATGAGGAGAGAGACCACCGTCTGGTATGATGGGTACACATCTCTACCACATGAGGCAGTCCAGGGGCTCCCACCATGCTGCTAGAACCTCTGTCTCCACAAGTGTTAACCAGAATAAACAGCTTGTCTTTATAGTGTAGCCCCAGGCATTTTCCTAAAATGCAGAAGTCGGACCACTATATTAGGATGTTTGATATTAAATTTTTAGACTGTGATAGCGGAACACATCAGGTAGGTCATGAGTGCCAGGGACAGAGAGGAGCCAGTGCTGGTCACACAAACGCTGAGACCATGCTGTGTGACAAGATCTAGGATTCATAGAAAGGCAAGGAACAGGATTCATTGATTGAGAGAGAATATGCTGTATACCTTCATTGTATGTGTCCAAGAATCGGTGTTCAAAGACAGGCTGGCTAAGGCTTTAGAAAAAGTATAGGGGCCAGCAAGATGGCTTAGTGGATAAACAGCACTGGCTGGCAAGCCTGACACCTGAGTTCAATCCAAATGTAAAAGGAGAGAACTGACTCCCACAAGCTGTCCTCTGACCTCCACGTGTGCGTTGTGGCACACACCACCACCCCTAAATAAATGTAATTGAATTTTTTTAAGTAAAGGAAGTAACTTGCCATGACAAACCGACAGTAGGCAGACAGCCCAGATAGCAATGCAACGCCCTGAGAAGAGCCCCTGTATCCGGACCTTTAACCCCTTTCTTCTGTGTAACCTCCATCAGCTCCCCTGGACCCTGAAATGGGGAACCCTTCAACTGCCAGGGCTCTCCTTTCATAATGACACCGTGGCTTCCTTCATTCTAGGGACAAAGTAAACCAAACAACTTTAAGGGCTGTTGCCTATGTTTGGTTAGCAAAATGGCTCCTAGGAGGACTGGTAATTACAGTGATTACATTTCATTTTTGCCCAGGCATGCCAGATAATTGTGCTGGCGGTGGAGGAGCCCTGCTGCCTGGCACTGAAAAGCTCAACTCCAAAGCCAGGGTTCCTAATAACCGCAATGAGCAAAAACCCCTTGTCAAAAGAATGTCATCCATGATGTAATGGCTGGAGCTTACCAAATGTCTCCTTCCTGTTTTCATTTGCTCAAACTTCAGGTCTGCAAGTCGCCTGGTAGTTGCCTTGAGAAAACAAGCAGAGCTGGGGCAGTAGCAGAGCACATGAGGTGTCGTGCCACCAGGTGGGTCGGCACCAAGAGGGAGGCATCGGTTTTCCCGTCCTAAGTGATTGGGCTCTGGGACTCAAGTTGAAACTGATATCAACATCTCAACTCTCCCAGTAGTCAGGAAACTTGGACATGAGTGGAATTTTTCTTTCCTTTGGGTAAATGTGTCACAGTCCAATGCTATTACGACAGATGGAAAAATCCTATATAGAGCGCGCAGCAGCAGCCTACTTGGCAAATAGGAAGCACTCTGAGGGGCCACGAGGCACCCATTGGGGCGCTGATGCGATCTCTTCTTGTTTCTCAGTTACCTACTATGCACTTCCTGCTGAGACCGTTTCTGTTTGAGTTTCTCGGTTGTAAAACCCCAACCTTCACCAGCAAAGGCAGGGGGGTGGCTGCAGCAGGGAGTGGGAGGGCGTGCCCTACCGCAGCGTCCAAACGACCCTTCTCTGCTATCCACACAGTGCCAGAGCTTAGCAATAGTGCATGTGCCTTACAGGGACACTATATGGTTCTCATGGTCTTGCTGGAACCCAGAGCCACATGGGTGACCACAGTGGCTCTCTATGCATGATGTCACTGCACAGCCTGGATAAACCAGGATGTTGCCAAGCTGAGCCTTCGTTGCACCCCTCTTCCCACTCTGCAATGCTCTCGCCCTGTCCCCACCTCTCCGATGCTGCCAACGACAGATGCTGGGCATCCCCTAGTGATACTCTGCTAGGAGCGGCGCTTTCCCACGCTCAGATCCACCCACCTGGGTCCCACGGGGCTGATTGCACTTTGCTGGGGCGAGGACCCCATAGATTTTGGACGAGAGGTAGGTCCCCACCCAGCTCTTCAGGTCACATGGTCCGCGGCGGGACCCACGGGTGGGTCACATGACGGCGGCGGCGGCGCAACGTTGCCTAGGCAGCGGCTGCGGGCAGAAAGAGGGAGGGGGCCAATCCTCCGCCCTGGCCTGGCCACAGGGCCAGCCGCTGCGACACAGACGCCAGCCACAAGCGGGAGCTGGGAGCTGGAGCCAAGTACTGAGGGCTTGGGAGCCAGGGTGAGTGCTTGGGTTGAGGGTGGGAACGTTCATCCTTCTTTTGTCTCAGAAGGGTCTGAAGAGGACGGGAGTAGGTCCCCTCCCAACTAGGGGGCGCGGAGAGGAGAGGAATTGGATTAGGGACGTTGAACGGGGAGGAATCGGAGCTTCTTCAGCTTCTTCGTGGGCAGGCATGGGATGGAGAGAAAGGGACAGAATGACCGAAGGGCAGAGTGGTGGCCCCGTGACCCCAATCCCTTGATACCCTTCGTAGGGTCCCATGTCAGAGGACTCAGAGCTTGGGGCTGCCAACTGATTCCCAGGTCCTGCAGTTGCAGGGACTTCCCTAAAGTAAGGGACAGGAGTGCAGGTGGCTGATTCTGGCTGGCCGCTGCACCTCTCCTGTGCGTGGGTGACAAGAGACATTTCCCGTGCCCCAGATATTTAGAGGAAGTTAAAACAAGCAGACTCCATAACCTGCTGCCTGGACTGCTTAAAACAAACCTGACAAGAGAATGGCTTGTCTAGCAGTCTCACCGGTTTATGTTTTTTTTTTTGTTCCCCTACAAGACCTCATCTTCTGCTCTTTATTTAAGAAAAGGTTCAGTTTGCCTAGCAATTCTTAGAGCTGATGCTGTCTGACAGACTTGGGCTCCATCTTGTCTCAGTGCTTCCCCTCCAGCCTGAGCTTGGAGTGTGTAGTGGGCCAGACTCTGCTCCTCCCCCGGGGCAGGGGTTGGACCAAGATAGGCCCTAGGAGTATAAGGAATGGGCTTGCGGTGGGGCTAATGGCGCATACCTATAAACCCAGTACTCAGGAGATGAAGCTGGACAGTCCCAAGTTCCAAGTCAGCCTGGGCTACACAGCAAGACCCTGCCTCAGAACAAAACCAACAGTAGAAAGGGGGTCAGGTGGGGGCTGCAGATGTGGCTCAGTTAGCAGAATATTTGGCTAACATGCAGGAAGCCCTGGGTTCAGTCCCCAGCACCATGTAAACCAGGCATGTAATTGCAGCACTTGGAGCTGGAGATGGGAGCATCCAGAGTTCAAGGCTATCCTTGGTTATGTTTTGGGTTGGTGGTCAACCTGGGCTACATAAGACCCTATCTCAGAAAGAAAAAGGAAAGGAAAGGGAAAAGAAAGTAAAATGGATTTGAACCTATGTCTGGGCTAATCACAGTGGAGGGTGGCTCATCATTGGACCTGCAGGCCTGTCTCAAGACTCAGAGGCACTGGGGGCTGGAGAGATGGCTCAGAGATTAAGAGCATTGCCTGCTCTTCCAAA
>LOJH01013649.1:4095-14227 GCA_001685095.1 Ellobius talpinus
AAAAAAAAAAAAAAACACAAAAAAAAACAAAGCAAAACAAAAAAGAAAGTTTGGGGTTCTAGGCTGGGCTACTACAGTGCAGAAATCCAGAAGGGTAGGGTTTTCCCTTCTAAACACAATGGCCCTGAATTTGTTCTTTGGTTTCTTCTCTTCCTACCAGCTGTGGTTTCTGTAGTGTTGCTGGCATTAGACGTGGTTGGCAGCTCCATGTTCCTTCATTTTCTATCTGTAATGGAATCAAAGACCCCGATTACTAGAGCTCTCTGGAAAACAGAATCCCTGGGCTCCAAGAGAGTTAAATCAGCTGTTTGAGTATCTTCCTTTCTTTCCCATATTAATGGCTCAAATTCATACAGCTGTAGAATTTTAAAATCTGAGCCAGTCTGGACACAAACACTGGCTCTTTTGGATCACCTTAGGCAAATTATTAGAATTATCTAACCCTCAGTTTCCACATCTGAAAATGGGTACCAATAACTATACTGCACAGTGGTCACAAGTTTAAAAGTGATACTGCAGCTGAGAGCGGTGGCTTTCAGCTGTAGTCCTAGCAGAGACAGGAGGATTGTAGTTCTGAGGGTAGTGGAATAAAGAATGAGACCCTTTCTTTTCTTTTTTTTCCTTCCTTCCTTCCTTCTTTCCTTCCTTCCTTCCTTCCTTTGTTTCTGTTTTCTGAGGCAGGGTTTCTCTGTGTTGCCCTGGCTGTCCTGGAACTCGCTCTGTAGACCAGGCTGGCCTTGGACTCAGAAAACCTCCTGCCTCTGCCTCGAGTGCAGAGATTCAAGGTGTGCACCACTATGCCCTGCAAGAAAGAGACCCTTTCTTAAAAGAACAACAAGATGGGCTGCAAGTACTTACATACACTCAGGCACACACACACTCACAAAAACCAAAATAAATTAATTAAACACAATCAGGGGCTGGAGAGATGCCTCTGCAATTGACAGCACTTGTTGCTCTTGCAAGGGACTCAGGCTCAGTCCCTAACACCCACATGGCAGCTTACAACCATCTGTAGCTACAGCTCCAGGGAATGGAATACCCTCCTCTGACCTCTGTGGACATTGCATGCATGTGGTGCAGACATACTCATTCACATAAAGTAAATACATCTAATAAAAAAAATATTCAGCCAGGCATGGTGGCGCACACCTTTAATCCAAGCACTTGGGAGGCAGAAGCAGGCAGATCTCTGTGATGGGAGGCAGAGGCGGGCAGATCTCTGTGAGCTTGAGGACAACATGGACTACAGGGCTTCACAGAGAAACCTGTCTCAAATAATTAAAAAAGATATTTTTAAAAATGTGGGGGCGGGGGCACAGATGGTCCAGTGGGTAAAGGCACTTGCCGGCAAGCCTGACAACCTGAGCTCAGCCCTAGAGTCTAGAAGGTTGGAGAATGGACTCCTGCAAGTTGTCTTCTCACCTACACACGGAGACCATGCACGCAATCTCCCCACACACAAAGCAAGTAAACAATAAATAAATGTAATCTAAAATTTTAAAATGACAAAATAACAATGATAGCAAACACTCAAGTTTAACATAAAGGAAAAGCTCAAGGCCCAGCTCACAATCAGGGAAGGAAGCAATAATTAAGATTAGACTGGGCATTCTGGACCGCACCTGGACCCAGCTTAGGCTATCAAAGGAAGCTGCTCGGGCAGCTCGGAATAAAGGCCAGAGACAGTGTACTTGTCTAACATGCATGAAGCCTAGGTCTCTCTCTCTCTCTCTCATACACACATACACACACACACTCACACATGCACACGGCTGTTCTTCCTACATAACGCCATGCAGGTGTCCTGGCAAAAGGCAGAGCTTCCAAGGTATCTCATTATTGTTGGTCCTCAAATAGAAGTTAATAAATAGTCCCACTCAGTAAGCACTGGAAGAGCACAGCTAAGAAAATTTCAGAAAAACACTACTGCAACATGTGCTTGGGCAAAACCATAACAACAAACAGATCTCTATGTGCAGAACAGAGGGGTAGA
This sequence comes from Ellobius talpinus, assembly GCA_001685095.1. Classification (NCBI taxonomy): domain Eukaryota; kingdom Metazoa; phylum Chordata; class Mammalia; order Rodentia; family Cricetidae; genus Ellobius; species Ellobius talpinus. The sequence continues at coordinate 6,092 of LOJH01013649.1, forward strand.
TTTTTGCTTGCTTTGTTTTGTTTTTTAGAGTTTCTTAGAAATATTTTATCTTTTTTTGGCGGAGGTGGGGGAGGGTTGGGACAGGATCTCTCTACATATAAAGCCCTGACTGTCCAGGAACTCGCTCTGTAGACCAGGCTGGCCTCAAATTCACAGAGATCCACCTGCCCCTACTTTCCGAGTCCTGGGATTAAAGGTGTGTGCCACCATGCCTGGCTAAAATATTTTTATTATTTTATTTCTGTGGATGTTTTGCCTGCATGTATATTTGTGTACCACGTGCATGCCTGATGCCATCAAGAGGCCTGAAGAGGATGTTGGGTCCCCTGGAACTGGAGGTACAGACAGCTGTGAGCTGCCATCTGGCTGCTGAGAATCAAACTCTGGTCTCTGAAAGAGCAGCCAATGCTCTCACCCACCAAGCCATCTCCATTACCGTTTTTTTGAACCAGATCTCCTTCTGTAGCGCAGCCTGGTCTTGAATTCATGGTGACCCTTTGTGGGATTGCAAGTATGAGTAACCGAGCCCAGACAGACCAATTATTTCTGATTTAGGAAAAAAAAAGATGCCATGAAACCGAATGACCAGGGCAGCTGAGGAAGCAGGAGTATCACGAGACCTCCTGCAGAGGCAGTAATCAGCACATGGCCTCGGAGGAGAAGCGGCCAGAGACTAGAAACGCAAAAGGGAAGCCAGGCATCCCTACAGGAGCCAGAGGTGGGGTGGGCTATTGGGGTTCCTGTTGAACTGAGGACTGAGTTCCATCACACAAGACAAAACACAAAAGGAACTCCTGGGGAGTCCCTTGTCTGTGCAGGGCTCATTTTTGCACAATAGTAAGTGTGACTAGGAGGGCTGCTCTTCCAGAGGACCCCAGTTCAATCCCCAGTACCCACATTAGAGGTTCACAACTGCCAACAAGATCCAGGGGGTTCGAGGCTTTCTTCTCACTCACAAGCTCACACACAGGCATGCACACAGACACACACACACACTCACAAGCTCACACACAGGCATGCACACAGACACACACTCACAAGCTCACACACAGATATGTACATAGACACAAACAAGCTCACACACAGGCATGCACACGGACACACACACACTCACAAGCTCACACACAGGCATACACATACTCACAAGCTCACACACAGGCATGCACACAGACACACACATACTCACAAGCTCACACACTGGTGTGCACAGACACACTCACAAGCTCACATATAGGCATGCACATAGACACACACACACTCACACACATAGACACACACACTCACAAGCTCACACACACAGACACACACAAATAATAAAATGAAAAAATATAAAGGAATGGCTCTTGGTTGAAATGATTTGTTTTTAAGAAGCACTAGCCTGTGAAATTTTTTAAACAATGTATGGCAGATTCCCTAAAGAATGTTCTATAAAAACTTCATTTTCTTGTTCACAAACACTCCCTCCCGGAGGTAAGCATGTGCTCCTGTGTTCAAGAAGCACCCCAGTCATCCTCTTCCTCTGTGGAGGTGTCCTCCCCCACAGCATGGGGAAGCTCTGGGGACCCCTGCATTACAGTCTGCAAATGAAGTCTCAAGGGGCTAACAACTGTTGTTCTAGCCTTCCAGGAGAGGAATTTACATAAATTGGCTTTATTGAGTTTGTCTGGCTAAATCCCCAAATCCTTGAGTTTGTCACATTTGTTTTGCTGTGTTGAAGGGGGAAGAAATAATGGAGATTTTGCTGCAGGTTGCCTCCAGTAATCTTTGCCTGGGAGTGCTCACTAATAGCACTTCGGCTAGGCAGCCGGGTTCCTAGCAAGGCTCTGCCTGACTTGCAGAATGGCTGCTATTTGATCTGCAGCTTTCCCCCTCGAACCTCAGACCTCCTCTCCCCATGCGACCCTAGGTTTAGAAAGCCCCCCCAGCTCCACCCTGGTCCGACTGTGATCATGAACCAGGGCAGGGCGGGGGGCAGCAGGAGTAGCTGTCGAAAGCCCCCCCCAAGCTCCATCCTGGTCCTTGCCTCCAGCAGGGTGACTGTGATCATGAGCCAGGGCGGGGGGCAGCAGGTGTAGCTGTCGTAGTACCACTTGCGGTCAATCTCTCGGGGCAGGGTCTCGTAGGCCACGTGGCGGATGAGCCGCTGGGAGAGGCTCAAGCCCTTCTCCTCCAGCAGGGCCTTGCTGCTCAGCCTGCGGTTGCCCTGAAGGATGGCCTGGCGGAAGCTGTTGGAACGCTTGTTGCTCATCTGCACGGGAAACGGGGTGAGGAGAGGGTCAGAGTCGGGGCCTCAGGGAGCACTGCTCCTACACCTCAGCTTGCATGCTCACTGGAGCAATTCTTCTCTGAGCCCTGAGCAGCATTCCAGGAATGCCACCATGTTGACCTCTGACCTCACAGCTCATCTCCATTAGAAAAGAACTCTGAACATTCCTTCTGCCGGATAGAAAACTGAGGTACAGAGAGTACCTAAGAAGACACAGGTTCAAACCCAGGCCTGTATTTATACAGTCCTCCTACCCACTCATCCCTGATCCTCTCATCCCTTGTGTTACATGGGAGACGGTGGTGCTCAGGACCAGGAAATCAGCAGTCACAGTTCAGAGCAACAGCGGGCATGGAAACACACAGGATCCAGGCCAGTGTGTCTCCAGGTGGTCAGCAAGGGCTTTCCTGAAGGAGGTGATGGCCAGGTGAGGGCCTGGGTGAATGAGCATCCCAGGTACACCAGCTTGGGAAGGTGCAAGCAGGTCTTTGTCAGCCAGCTGTCAGAAGTTGTCAGGATCAGAACCCAATGTCATGGAAGCCATGACACCTGAATGTTTCCTGGCATGTATGACAGTGAGCCCAGGGCCTCACCCAAGACCAGGTCCTGCCCTCAGCAATCCAGGCCTGGTCCCCATAGATCTGCTTCATCCAGCAGTTAGCCTGACTTCCAGCCTCTGGAAGCTTCTGCCACCCTTGATTTTTTTCCCGGATCATACTGTAAACTATTCCAAGGGAGAGTAGGCCAAAAGACCCAGATCTCCTGGCCCAAGGGCCCATAGCTACTGCATGTTTCATAGCTACTGGCATGTAGTTATTGATGTACTTCTCAGACCAGAGGCCCTGCAGGAGATAATCCATCCAGACCCAAAGCAAGATCCGGTCGGGACTAGCAAGGCGAATGGAGCCAGAGCAGGGCACAGGAGTCTGGAGCTGCTTTCTGTAGGGCACCTGGAAGAATCCAGGATCAGACAAGGCCACTTAGCGGGAGCTTCCCCTGCAGAGTCATCTCCTAACCTTGAGTCCTGCTTCTCCCGGTTCCCCACGTGGCTTTAAGCGAGCCTCCCCTGGCTGGTCGGCCTCAGTGAAGCCTCTCTAGCCATTGCCACCCCCAGATGAGGGTTATTTGTTCTTCGTGGGTTGGTAAATCATGCAGTGAGGTTTCCCAGCAGAAGAACATTAGGAGACAACAGAAACTTGCAAATACAGTTCTTTATGGTATTTGGTCCTGGTAAAAACCCTATACGAACCATTAGATTCATTTTACAAATGGGCAAAGAGAGGCATAGAGTGGCCAGCAAAGGCAGAGCGAGGGCCCAGGCTCTAGGGGCCCTCTTTACATGAACGCAGGCTGTAAGTGACTGTTCCAGTTCAGAGTCTGAGCATAAAAATGTGACAACCGCATGACAATATCATGTCATGAACTCACACAGAGGGCACCATTGGAATGGAACCTGACAGGAGAGAAACACCTTGCGTGGGCCTTGAGATTGGGCAGGCACCCGGTGCATATGGGCTGGGCTGGGCACAAGTCTGAGGCAGGCTTCCCGTCTGCTTCCCAATGAGGCTGATGACACTTCTGAGGCCCAGTCTGTGAACTGCTGTCTGAGCTCACCTTGGCCCAGGCTTCCAGGTCCGCTCCCTGGGTCTACTAGAATAGTGGATACTGTTCTACCCCTAAATGTCTGTAGCAGTTCCTTGTAAACCCACACATCCACAGACGGGGACAACCTGCAGCTGAGAGGCCACCAAAGCTGCTATTGTCTGGGCAGTCACATCACAGAGTGTTAAGATGGGACGGTGACAGCAGGCTTCCCTGGCCCTGCCTGAGGCCTTTGGTGTCTACAATACAGGGAACTTCACTGAGTTCTTTCTCCTCCATGGGGGGCATGAAGAGACAGGAAGGCCTCATCGATGGGGAAACAAGCAGACATCCAGCCTTGTAGTCACCTTAGTAGTTCATGTAACTTCTACTGATGTCCCATTCATGGGGTGGGGAAATGCAGCTTGCCTAAGCCACCCAAAGCCCAGTGTAACCACCCATGGCAGCCTCTGAAAGAAAAGCATCAATCCCCAGGGAGGAGAGGAGGGCATCCCTACCAAAGACCACCAGTAGGACTCATGAACCATGGTCCCTCCCACAAACAGGGACAGTAACCATCAGTTCTAAGAGCTCTGGCCTCCAGCTATGCTATAACTAACAGACAACCACATTTTGGAATTTATTTTATTTTGTTTGTTTTCATTTTTGATTTGAGATTTGGTCTCACTGTGTATCTCTGGCTAACCTGGAACTCACTATATAGACCAGGCTGGCCTCAAACTCACAGAGATCTGTCTGCCCTTGTCTCTACCTCTGCTGGGGTTAAAGGTGTGCGCCACCATATCCAGCCTTTTGGAATTTATTAACTTAGCAGACCATGAGTTTCCATCAACCCAAAGGCTAAGAGTCACTGGACAACATCTGAGGTTTGTGTGTGTGCGTGCATGCATGTGTGTGCATGCATGTATATGTGCATGTGTGTGTATGTGTGAGAGTATGCATCTAAAGCCTACAGAAGAGACCTCCATCTTGTTTATCCCATTTTTCTGATGTTTTCACTTAATGTGTTTCTAAAAATGCCTTGATTTATAACTTTCTTTGTTCTATTATTACTATAAAAACCTCCATGTAACTGTACCCTTGAAACATGATATTTGAGGGGACCTAATGTATGTTTCATGAAGTCCATGGTCACTCACACTGCCTCAGAACAAACCATGTCTTACTCCGTGGAGGTGAGAGTGGTTTCCCTCCGTGGCTGTGGTGTCTTCTCACCTGTTGAAGCTGTGGCTGTTCAAATGCTGTCAGCCGAGACACCATTTGGCCTAAAACTACTCCCAGTGTCTAAGGCCCTCCCCTTCCAGAATGCTCACCAGGCTGACAAAGTCCTGGTAGCAGATCTGCCCGTCTGCATGGCTGTCGGCGAGAGCTAGCAGCACCTCCTTTTTGTGTGGGTCCAGCTTAGAGCTGTGGCTCTCCAGGAGGCTCCGGAATTTTCCTGTGCTGATGTAGCCAGTGCTCCCGGGGTCAAACTGAGGGTGAAGCACAGAAAGCAGCGGAGTCAGTGGGTACCACCCCTCCAGGGCAGATGTAGAGCCCAGACCTCCTGCCCTCCCACACTACCGTCTTCCCACAGGGGCTGTGGGGACATTTCTAAGGACACGGTCAGGATGACCCAGTCCAACTGCCTTCTGAGGAGAAGCAACCTGAGGCAGGGAAGAAGAAAGCCCTTCTCCTGAACTCTGAACTCTCTTGTTGTCTTTTATTTTGTTTCTTTGAGACAGTTCAGGCTCGGCTGGAGCTGATCGTAACCTCCCTGTGAGGCATGCACACCATGTCCAGCGGATGACGATTTTAGCTTTTCGAGACAGGGTTTCTCTGTGTAGCCTGGCTGTCCTGGAACTCACAGAGACCCGTCTGCCTCTGCCTCCCGAGTGCTGGGATTAAAGGCATGTGCGCCACCACCGCCCAGCTGGTACCCTTTTCAAGGGTACTGGTGCTCTGCCACCCAGCTACAGCTCTTCCCAGGTCTCCCCTTCCACTTCCTCCTAACTGTGGGAAGGAAAGCAGGAATGGAGTTCTGTAAGTGGAGGAGACAAAGGACTTCTGGGACAGGGAAAGACCTGAACATCCCCTGAGCAGGAGGTACACTGGGCTTCCTTATGGCGGTCCCAGGGTCCTTCCTACTCACACTCCATGGGTGGCCAACTTACCAAAGATATGCTCTCTGTTGTTTAGTTTTGAGGGTGGGGGTGTGCTTCTGCATTTGTGTGGGCACATGTGCACTTTACACCATTCTCTTTAACCCCCTGAAGCTCCCTGCACCCTGGACAGCAGCCAGGCTTCCTGCCCAATCTGTCTTAACTACTTAACTACTGTAACTCCTCCAAAGCCAGTGCCTCCTGTCAGGCGTCTCTCTAACAGGCCTTCAATTGAGATTTGATGGATGAATAAATGAGATGTTCAGATGAACAGACAGGTACTAATTTTCCATGAGAAGCCTCTTTGGATTAGTGAGAAAAGGCCTTTATCCCTTTTTGCTCCTTCCCGACAGGGCTCACCCTGCCAGAAAATGACACATTTCTTGTGGTACCAAACGCACTCTGGTCAAAGGGGCTCCTGACCCCGGACTCTGGTGTGTCCAGGGAAATGCTGCCGTGGGTTGCGTAGGGGAAAGACAATAGGACGCAGGGGGTACAGCTATAGTGCTAAAGAATCCCTGTGTCTGGTACTCAGTCTGTGCTGGGAGAACAGAGGGAAGGTTGAAATGCTAACAGCCGGCGGGGCTTTGGTGCACAAGAGACCACTATCCTAATCCACATGGGGACCCTTTAGCCTGGCCCTGACTGTATTCATGCCATGTTGACCTCAGGACTGGGTTGTAGGTCCTGGGAAGATGTCTGCTGGGTCCTGTAGGGGTCAAGGTTTCCCTGCATATCGGGACCTCCTCAGCCTCATGAGGGGAAGAAGGGGGAAGCCCAGTGGCTTTGCCCATGCTGGGAGCACAGCCCACAATCCCTTCCCAGGGGCCTCCTCAGGGCTGCCTATAGAAGAAGATGAAGTAGGGGGCTGGGATCAGGCCCCAGACAAAGAGCCACCTGCTCTCCTCCTCCCCTTACCCCTGAAGGGCTCCCCGCTGTTGTCCTAGTGACAAGGGGCTGCCCTGTGGCTCCCCAGGCCTCCTAGCCCCAAACACATTACAGGCTCTATCTACACTGCAGAGAACACGCTGGAATCCAGCCGAGCCTTCGTTCTCTGCCAAAACTCTACCTTTCATGCCAGGGCTAGGTAGGCCAGACAATGGGGGGGTCACCACTACCCTAATAATGAGGCCTCCGAGACTCAGGATGAGTGGGGATGGGAGAGAGCCAGAGCCAGGCTGGCTGCTGAGGGCAAGGGCAGAGCTGGCAGTGGGCATAGGGCACCCAGTGGGGTGAAGGTTAAAAGAGACAGGAGGAGGCAAAAGGGGGGAGGGGAGAGATATCATGTTCAGAAATCAGAAGAACAAGGTCCCATCCATCCTTCAGAAGGAAGCTGAGGACTTCTGACTTAAGACTGTGTCCCTCAAGCAAGATGGCAGGGAGCAAGGAAAAAAATCACACTCCTGTCTTTACACAGCTCGGCTTTCCCATCTATTGAGTGGGCTCATGTCAACCTGGGGCAGCCGCTAGCTAGCCAGGGGCTATTCCCATCACTTTATTCAAATGGAGGTCTGTCTCCTTGGTCTGTCTACCTTCCAGCTGCCCTCAGGCTTATAGGGGGTGAGGTCACACTAAGAGTGTGGTGCTACTTTGGGGAGGAGTGGGGGGGACAGGCAGAACAAATTCTCCAAACACAACTTCCTTTTTAAGAACATGCTAGAGCCCCTGAAGCTGCCCCTCCAAGATCCTGGCCCTGGAATCCCTCTTTGGGGCAGCAGGCTGCTTACAGGATGAGCTGGGGGTGGCATGGGCTGGAAGCAGCCTGTCAGGGCTAGTCTAGAATGGCCAGTCAGTGCAGCTGGAGGAATGAATACATCAGTGAGGCCGAAGCCTGGCAAGAAGGCAGTAACCAAAGTGGGCCCTGACCTGCAGGAGAGAGCCCAGTGCTGGACAGGGCTGCACTGGAGGGGGACGACCCACAGAGGAGGCCAGAGAGCCCTTCCACAATCCTGTTTTCCCTCCTCGGCCTTGAAAAGACCTTCTAGAGGCTCCAAGGGAGGTTTTTAATCCCACCAGTGCCCTGCTCATAGGTTGCTAATCCCCTAGGTGGCTCCTCTGCCCAGTCTGAGGTCACACACACATCTCTCTCTCTCTCTCTCTCTCTCTCTCTCTCTCTCTCTCTCTCTC
>LOJH01013650.1:0-10899 GCA_001685095.1 Ellobius talpinus
CTTTGGAAGAGCAGGCAATGCTCTTAACCACTGAACCATCTCTCCAGCCCCCAAAATTGTATATTCTTAAGGTGCACAATGCAATGGTTTGGCATGTGTGTAGATCGTAAAATGATTACCACAATCAAGCTAATTAGCCTTTCTGTCGTTTCTCATAGTTGCCATTTTTGGCTGGGATGAGAAGATGGAGGATCTATTCCCTTGGCAAATCCCATTTGCCAAGTCCATCTCACTCACTGTAGTCACTGGCTGTGCATCCGCCTTTCAGAGCTGACTCTCTTGGGGATTATTTGACCCAGTGATTCCCCCTTTATTAAGGTTGAATAATAATAAACAAATAAAAATATTTTTTTAAAAAAACAGTAAAATCCCCCACCAGTTTTTATTTATCCACTTGCGTGTCCCTGTATTTTGGCCACAGTGAATAATGTTGTGGCACGCAAGGCAGTGGGAAAAATGCTTCCAAATCTGGCTTATTGGCTCTGGCTGCAGGCCCAGCAGAACTTGTTTTATTTTTGAGGAACCTCCATGCTATCCATACCCCCATGACAATGAATAACAGTTCTCATTTCGTCACACCCTCAAAAACACTTCCCTCTTGATTTCTTTGATAATGGCCGTCCCTGCAGGTACGAGCTGACGTTTCACTGTGGTTTTGGTTTGTAGCTTCCTGTCGTTAGTGAAGTTTTACTCTTTTTCACATCCCCGTTGGCCATTTATAGGTTTCTACGGTGTAAATGTGGTTTGTCTCCTCCAACACTCATGCGGAAGGGATTGCCACTGGAAGGTGGGGCCTTGTGGGAGATGTCGGGCCATGGGGGTTGGGAATGGATCAATGCCTCTCTGGAGCAGGAAAGTGGGATCGACTCTCATAGGCATCTGCTCCCACTGGCAGACTGTGTTGCAAGCTAGGATGTTTAGTAGGCCGGATAGACTCAATGCATTTGACTTGTGATATTTTCAACCTATGCTGGGTTATTGGGCCAGAACCACGTGGTGCGGAATGGCTGTATACTCCCACATGTCTCAAAGGAAATAAATCTATCAGCTCTGATTTGGGTGGCAGTGTCCTCCTGTCTGCGTTCTCTCTCTTCTACTGTGATCTAATTTAGCTTTACTTCTTTTGTTTTTGAGACAAGATCTCACTACATAGCCCAGGCTTACTTCAAACTCACAATCCTCCCGCCTTGGCCTTGCTAGCATTGCTGGTATAAGCTACCCTGCCAGGCTTCAAATTATACTTTTCCACTTCTTGTTTGGAGGTTTCCTGAGACGTCTGTAAATTCTTGGCTGTCTGCTCAGATTTAAGACTAAAGCATAAATAAGCCACTTCAGCGTTCGCCCTGTGAAACAGGACAAGGGACTTAAAGGGATCAAGCTGGATGACCTCTGGGAATGACTTGGTGTCGATCTTTTTAGATCTTTTCTCTCGGGAACACTAGCAAGTGTTCTAGAAGATGCTCTTTCAGTCTTCTACTTGGAGTTGTAATCATAGTCAGGCTCTGTTATGTACTCCAGGCTCTCTTTGAACTTATAGCAATCCTCCTGCCTCAGCCTCTCAAGCCCTAGGATTATAGCCATGAGCCCCAACTTGTAAGTGCTTCCTGCATCCACCTGAGCCTGGAATCTTCCAAACCAATGACCTTCTGCTTAGCCTTTCAGGAAGTCCTGCTTCTCTGATCTTCCTTTGGGTATCTCCTCCTGCGTCTCCATTTCCTTCTCTTTCAGTTCCCAGTGGCAAGCTTTTGAACTTCTGCACCCTTGTCCCGTTGTCTATATTCCTCCCCTTAGTCACTCTGCAAGAAATCAAGGCGATCTCTGCTGTAGTCTTTCTGCTCCTCGCTTCAGCTGACTAAGTTTTGGTTTCCAGTAATTAAGTTTCTAATTCCCAACACGTCTGACTTTTTCTAATCACAGCTGTGGGAACGCCCAGGTCTGTCAGCCCTTCTGTTCCTTCAGGTGTGAATGCATTCTGTATAACTTGGTGCCTTTTCTCCCACATCATTCATGTTCCTCAAATGCTGTCCTTCTCTTGATTGTGAGCTTACTCTTGCTCCTGGGGTAGATCCCTTGTTAGCCTCAGTAGCCTCCTTGAATGATGGGAGGTGCCAACATATAGCTTTGATGTGTACAGTGTTTGGCTGTTTCTTTTCTAGTTCCCTTTCAGATGAAACAAACAAGTATGTTTTCTTTCAAAGTATGCCCCCTCTTCCTCCCTTTCCAGATAACAAAAGTTGTTTTTCAGTTTCTGCCTGGCTCTAAGGCACCATTTCCTGACCCTACTTCCTCCTTACTCACACACACACACACACACACACACACACATACACACACACACACACAAAATCCCAACTCATGCTTTAATTTTTTTTCTTCCTCATCTTACCTCGATGCTATGATTAGCAACTCAGGTTTGGATTCTGTGGTTGGTCCTCTACTCATGAGGAACAGTCCAGCTTGTCTTTTGCATCAGGGATAAAACCAGGAGGAGGACTCCACCATCCCTGTGCTTGGGCCACCGCTTTTGTGGATAACAACTCTTGTGCAGAAGTAAGGATGCAGACAGAACACTAATTTTAATTACAGTGGTGGCCTCTTTCTTTGTGACCTCAGAAATATTCTAAGTCTCTGATAAAATACCCTAACCAAAGCAACTTAGGGGAGAAAGGGCTTAAGTTAGCCTATAGTTCTGGGTTACAGGCCATCATTTCCAGGAGGTCACAGTGGCACAGCTGGTCAAAGGTTGCCCGTAGTCGGGAAGCAGATCACTGGATGGCTTGCTGGAGGCTCCCTCTCCTTTTCAGTCCAGGGGCATGAAATGGTGCCCCTCATATTCAAGGTGGGTTCCCAACGCAATTAACCCAATCAGGAAAATTCCTCACAGGCCAACCTGGTGTAGACACTCCCTCACTGAGACTCCCTTCCCAGGCAGCAATTCCAGTTTCTGCAAGCTAATGACTGAAACCAATCATCACAGTGGTTGCTGGGCAAAGGAAGTGCTGGGCAAAGCTCAGCTTTGGATACAGAGACTTCCTATCCCTGAACTGCAATCATCAGGATTGCCGGCTTTGCCTAGCTACCCTGAGCCAAGTTTACCCAGGGGCTCCTACCCCTAGGCAGATCCTTCATGACTCACTGTTTGGCCAGAGGTTCGGATCTCTGACCTCCTCTGTCCACCAGCTTTTAAAACTGGGGGTAAAGAGTTCTTCAAGCTCCTCCTCTTTGCAGGAACCCCCTCATCCGCAGTCAGCAAACTCGCTGCTTCAGTAAGTAGACTTGGGTGGGGTCGTTTCTTGGGTCCATCGTCAGTGCCCCGTGGTGAGTTTTTTCCTAAAGCAAAGGTACTTCGCCTGGCAAGAACTCGTATTTCCCCGAATCTCCTTCACGCCAATTAGTCAATCTGGTTGGATTGTGAAGTTGAGCTCCCACAAATGGGATAAAACATGGTCACCACCCACATCACAGATCAAAGATGGGGTCCGTGTTGGCCCCGTGTGTTACTAGTCTGGCTTGGACATTGGTGCACCCTTTTTTGGAAAAACAATCACCTTGCTGCGATATTTTCACATTCTTTCTGTGTGTTCTCTTTCGAGACACCCGGATTCTTTCTAACACTGACTGCTGTGAAGAGATGAAAAGCCTCACATCGATCTTCAGTTTTGTCCATTTATTTTCTATCTTTTATCAAAGTTCTTGGTTCCTGAGGTGTTTCCTATGTAGTTTTCTGTGTAACATATAAATTTGTTTAGCTCATCCCTAGCAGTTTATAGCTGGGGACAGAAGGGAGCAGCTACATCACCTGGTGACTTTGCTGAATGAGTGGAAAGAATTGAGTCAGGAGCTGGCTCTCTGTAGGGAGTCAGGGAAAGGGTCCATGGTATAAGCTGCAATTTCATCCCACTGAGGGTGCAGGCTCTAAGCTGAGGTGTGTGTGTGTGTGTGTGTGTGTGTGTGTGTGTGTTGCTGGAAATTAAAAGCAGAGCTGTGACACATGAAGCAAGCACTCCACCTTTGAGCTCCCTCCTTTGACTCCTAGACACAGTTTCCCTTTGGTTACCCGGATGTAGTGTAACGCGGAATTAAAGTGTTTGTCTAGTAAATCTAACATCTGGGCTCTCTCAAGGACCGTTTCGAGCAAACAGTGATGCCATAAACATAAGCCATATTTTCATTTATTTCAAGTCTCACATAGCTTGATACATAGACGAAGACAGGAGAAAGACTATCTCTTTAGGTAATGTAATTTGGCAGTTCTGAAGAATAAAGCACCTTCACTCAAAGGCTTACTGTTCTTGCTATCTTATTGTCCTTGATGGTGTGTGTTTGTTAGTTTAGCAGCTTTCTTGGGTAAACTCTGTAGAGCTGTCTCCCCTGTTACATGCCACTGACTGAACTCCCAGCACAGATAGGTTAGCGGCCCGCTAATGATGGTGCAGAGGTTTTTAAACAGTGCTTTGTTCTAGTAAGTGTCTACATCTGGCCAAGGAACTCTGTGGAGGCTGAGGCACCTTCAGTCCGTAGACAGTTTACAAGTATACCTTAGCCTTCATCTCCTTTTTTACACAGGCCTCAAGATCAGCCAGAATTAAGAAACTGGGGGTGCTTCCAGGCCATTCCTGAACATGCACGAGTCTTATAGATCCTTAGGAACACATCAGAGATTTCCAAAATTCTCTACAAAATCTTATTTTCCAAAGACTTTTTTCAAGTTTTTAGTCTCAGTTTAAACGGTATAAACTGATTACATTTAACATTTGACAATGTGCTATGGATAGGGATTCCTCCATAAAGACAGTCCCAGGTTGGGCTTCCTGGCCATTAATACCTGCCTTCTGTCAATGTCAGAGCTTCTGGAAGTCCCCAGAACCCAAGCTGGCAAGACTCAAAAGCTGGGAGTGTTGACCTAATCCCTGCTGTGTTCAATGAATAGAACCCATGGACCTGGGTGTCCAGAGTTCCTTGCAGCCCTTACTGTAAGATCAGTGTGGTCAGGGAGGGCAGGACAGCATGTCTCCAAATGCCCTAGCCAGATTTGAGTGCCACCTCCTCCCACTGAGTATGGCGAAGGAGACAATACAAAAACAAACTTTATTTTGCTGTCTCACAAACCAGCAGGGAAATCACCATGATATATGTCCCCGCTTCTGGTACTTCTGCCAGACACAGACCGTTCCATCCTATCATGTCCTCAGCTGTAACATCAGGGCTTAGGCTGCCCCTGCTACCCTGGGGACTTCCCAAAGTGGCTGGAGAGATTTCTCTTTGCCATATCAACCTCTCCCAAACTTCCGTCTGGGGAAAGAGTCGTTGAGTCTCCCTCATGGGTAACAAGGCTTGCTGACCCAAGATCAGGCGTGGTGGCCTATGACCGTGTTTGCTGACCCATGTCCAGACAGAGGTTTTTCCTTTCACAGGAGCCTGTCTCAGAGCCAAGTCCTCATCTACTGTCCACTCTAGAAAGCTCTCTCTTCAGGAGCCTTCTCCAGTCTTCAGTGAAGATTCCACAGCCACCTCCTCAATCTGCCAGCGGCACATGGGGCACCTGGCCGTGTCTTTGAAGATGTGCCAGGCACAGGAGCTGCAGAAGTGTGAGTGGCCACAGGGCATGAGGCGGGTGTTGACGGTGTTGTGGAAGCAGATGACACACTCCTCTACTGATGCAACTGGAAAAGGAGACAGCGTGGGTCAGGCACACATACAGGGTAGTCCACCTACCTACTGATGCTCTTACCACAGGGCAGGGAAGCACAGTGGCTAGCTAAAGCAATGGCTCAGTTGGTAAAGTGCCTGCTTGGTCTGGGTTGAATCCCCAGAACCCATGTGAAATGTCAGACACATGTTGGGAAAGCGGAGGCCAAAGAAGCCCAGGGACTTGCTGTTTAGCCAGTCTAGTCAATCAGTGAGAGAACCTGTGTCAAAAACCAAGGTGGAGCACAATGGAGGAAAACACCTGAGATCTACCTCTGAACTCCATACACACATGCATAACAGACCAATGTGTACACACACATGCGCAAACATGTACACACACACATGAACAATCATGTATGCACACATGCACACACGCACACACAAATGGCTGGGGATGCAGTTCAGTTGGTAGAGTGCTTATGCACAAAACCCTGGGTTTGATTTCCAGCATTGAATAAAACCAGTAGTGATAGCCAGGCGGTGGTGGTGCACACCTTTAATCCCAGCACTTGGGAGGCAGAAACAGGCGGATCTCTGTGAGTTCCAGGCCAACCTGGTCTACAGAGCTGGTTCCAGGACAGTCAGGGCTACACAAAGAAACCTTGTCTCAAAACAAACAAACAAACAAAATACAACAAACAAACAAACAAACAAACCAAGATTAAACTAGGCTGCAATCCCAGCATTTGAAAGAGTGTTGAGTGGACCTGAGTCCAGATTCAGCCACCCGAGGCTGTTTCAGACAAAGGAATATACTCTCCTAATTTGGGAATGAGCTAAAAGGCGGAAACATCACCTTGTTTCTGGATGTCTAGCTCTAGGTAAACTGTGGGAAGCCTCTCTGCAGTACCTAGAAAGATGACTTTGAACAGCCAGATTTCCCAGCCACTCCACTCGGTGCTGGGATCCCGGGGCCTTGTGCTCACCTTCAGACTCCGGCACAGCCTCCCCGCTGATGATCCAGGCGTTGGCTTTGGGATCTGAGGCAGAAAGGGAGAGGTTCAGGGTCAGCACAGCAGCTCCAGAAATCCACAAGCACGCATGCGTGCATGCATCCTACCTTTCAGCAGCCACTCCCTTCCTCCCTACTGATCTCCCCATCGCATTAGGAAACCAACCGAGAACTCTCACATCTTTGTCGGTTTTTTTTTCCTTTCTTTTTACTTGTGTAGGGGTGAACTTCTACTTAAGCGCAAAGCCTCATCCAAACGCTTTCTCCTTTGTGAAACGCGACCAGCCTTCTAACGTTACTTAGGGCACTGGTCATATCTTATCATCGTTTATGACAAGGCTTGTGCCCAGTTAGAGTCTCCCATGCCCATCCTTACACTAGGCCATGGGCTGATGGCATACTGAGCATGAAGGAATGAACGGTTCCTTCAGGGCCTCTAGACAGGTTCATGAAGCCACCCGGAATTCTGTCTCCATGCCACACACTCCGAAACCACAAGGATTGTCTCACCCAGCAGCTCAATGGCTTTCGTGGTCCCGTACACATCCATCACCGCCCAGAGAGGGGCGCCCTGGACCAGCACGTCTTTGCGCAGCACGAGGGGGCGGCCAGCATTGACCTTGGCGTAGAGCCAGCCTCTCCGGTTCACCCAGAAGCAGACCACATTCCCCGCACGAACGAAGCCCTCTGGAAGCAGCGCTGCCCACGTGGGACTCTGTTCCTCTAGGTCGGGGCACACGAAGGGCGGCAAGCAGGACGCGGCCACGTGTGCAGGGTCGAGGCGCGTGAAGCCCACGCGGAGGCCACCGCACCAGCCTTTCTCTTGTCGCAGCACGCGCAGCGCAACACGCTCACCGGGCCACACTGGCCGCTGGCTGAACACGATGCCATCGTGGAACGTAGAGCGCCTGTGAGCTGTGCTCCGCAGGTCATCCAGATGCACCTGCGCACCGGTGGCATCCCCGTGGAAACTAAGGGCCTCGCTGGGCACCTCAGCGTCTGTGGGGCAGAGCAGATAGCCTGTCAGCGAGGGACCATTCTAATCTACTGGCTCCCCAAAAAACGACCAGCACCCTAGACTAACCAGGCCTCCTACTGAGGACCACTTCAACCGCCCCAAATTCCCTGGAGCCACCTCCACACCCCAAACGACCTCAAGCCTCACCCTGCAAATCAAGGATCTGTTAAAAAGCCTGAAGGGCAGCCCACTCTACCTTCCTGGGTCTGTTAACCTCCCCTGTCCCCAGCCTCAGCCGCCCCTTCTGCCTGGCATGAAAATTAAAAGAACCTCTAAACCTTGTCTAAATTCAGCCCTGAACCATGGTTATTACTGAGATTGAACAGAAAAAGCAGCTTCCTGGTGTGGTGGTGCTGTAATTCCAGTGCTGGGGAGGTGTAGGCAAGTTCCAGGCCTGCCTGGGCTATATGAGGGGTTCCAGACCAGGCCAGCCTGGGCTACATAGACAGGAAACTATTGTTAAACAAAATGAAACCAGACAGTTGGGCATATAAACTTAGATGAGGTTTATTGGGACTTCTTGTTGTTGGTTGGTTGGTTGGCTGGTTTTTTGGTTTTTCAAGACAGAGTTTCTCTGTATAAAAGTCCTGGCTGTCCTGGCACTTGCTCTGTAGACCAGGCTGGCCTCAAACTCACAGAGATCCACCTGCCTCTGCCTCCCAAGTGCTGGGATTAAAGGCTTGTGCCACCACTGCCCAGTTGAGGTTTATTTTTTTAATTTTTTTTAACACTTACTTCTTTATTGGGTGCCAGGATGCATGCATGGGTGGAGGTCAGAGGACAACTTGCAGAAATCAATTCTCTCCTTCTACCTTGTAGGTTTGGGGGGATTGAACTATAGTTGTTCAGCTTGTTGGCAAGCACCATTACTCACTGAGCCCCTAGATGAGATGTAACACTCATGTATTCTCATGTGCCTAGCCTGGAGGAGCCGAGCTGGCTTGCTGATTTGTGCACGCCCTGGGAGGTGGCCCACTATGGCCGTGCCTTCCTCTCTGCTTCTCTAACCTCTTTTCCCCACAGGTGAGCTGTATCAATGTCCCCTCCACCCTGCAAGGTGACTTCCTGGTCCTGGGAGAAGAGGGAACACAGCAGTTTCCCACAGGACAGGGGAACAAGTTGAGAAGGGTCTGCGGAGATGCCTATGATCAGCCAAGGCCTGAAGTGGGCTTCAGAACCAAGGGACTTCTTACAGAAAGGCACTTGGCAGTCAGGAGGGAAAGGTCCATGCGGGGTGGACCCTCTTCCCAGCCCTGGCTTCAAGGGAGCAGGAGCTGATCTGCTCACAGAGACCTGCCTTGCCTCTTTAAGTTGGGGGTGAAGAGAGGAAGTCAGCTGACTGTTGGCTGAAAAAGAAAGATGAACTCAATATGAACTTGAGCCAGATCCCAGAGTCCCCATCCCCCACCAGCTGATTGTCTCCTGTTCCGCTTACAGACCACAGGTCTGCTTGCAGAGACAGACATAGGACTGAAGGCTCCTGGTGCTGCCGCCAGAGCCCGCTCCGTCACTCAGGTGGGTCACAGCCACCATTCATATGAGGGACTCAAGAGAAGACCAGGAATAGGCTTGGTAAGGGACCTGAGTAATAATCCTGGACAAGACTGGTTGCTGGAGACAGTCACCTGCAACCCTGCTGCTGCAAGAAGCCAGATGCACTCTCCCGAGGGCCCCAAGCTACAACCCTGATCCATCACAAGAGCACAAATAGAGCTAAGTGGGACCTTCAGCCTCATCCACTACAGCCTCAGTGGAAAAGACTCTCATCCTCTTTGGGTCTGAGAACTTTGAACTGCTCATCTCTAAATGGTGGCAAGTCCTCCCTGGCTGTGGGCAGGGTGTTCACCTGGCCATCCCCCATCCCCAGGAGGACAGAGGCTGGGAAGGGCTGTTCTGGGGGAGAGAGAGAGAAAGAGAGAGAGAGAGAGAGAGGTAAGTTCACTGCCCCATCTGTTTCCTAGAGGAGAAGCCCTAGGAATGGCCTCTGAGAGATGCAAGGGTCCCTTGGCACCCCAGGAAAGGAAACCTTGGTCTGGATGCCAGTTTGAGTGGGCAAAGCTCCATTGCTGGAGACTCCTCAGTGGCCTGCGAGAGTTACCTTCTCATGTCCTATGTTACTGGGGAAACTGAGGGATCACACTGCTGCCTCCACAGGTCACTGGGTGACCAGAGCCTCTTGAACCACCTTCTCTCAACCGCATGCTCAGGCCTGGTATCCCTACCTTCAGTAGCCTCTGGGCAACTCCTCGAGTGTGGCTCTCAGGAGGTGTCACGACAGGCAAGCGACAAGGGGCCTCTTGAGGCTTGGTCTCTCCACACTTACTGTCTCAGATGGCTTGTGTGGGTTAATCACTGAGCATGACCCAGGCTGAGTAGGGATGAAAGCCACCCTTACCCAGCGAGTCTATCAAAGGCCTTCAGGACTTTGTCCCCGACAGGGGCCCCACCTTTCCTTTACAATGAGATTTGCTTCCTGACTTTAGAGCCGGGTCACAGTGGCACTAAAAGGGTGGACACTATCTCCATTCTGTCTCTTTCCATCGGCAGAGCCTTGCAGGAATCCTCCCACCCATTGACTAAGCAAACTGACAGATTCCACTGCTGGACTAGGGAGTGGCAGAGGTGGGCACAAGCCAAATACGACTCTCTAATTGGGTCTGTTCCAGTTGGCAGGGCTGGTACAGGGTTCAGAGCACTGTCCACTAAGGGATTGCTGTTTTTGTGCTGAGCCCCATTTTCGGGTCAGATCCTGAGGCTCCACAGAATAGAGTAAGTGGAGCACCCTCTTCAATGACTCCGCCTTTGGGTTCCCCAGTGCTGTAGGGAAGGGGCATTGCTGGACTGAACCTAGACCGCTAGGAAGTTTGGGACACACAAGTTGTGTCCTTAGTTTGGGACACACAAGCAGACAGATGAAGGCAAATTCTAGTCTCTACAAGGCTCTGGGAACTTTAGGAATGGATGATCAACTGCCTGTTCCATGATGGCCTCCCAACTGCCAGCATCTTTATCACCACCCCTCCAGCCTCCAAGGCTTTTGGGGTGCCAGGCACCCACTCAGTCCCTAGCAGCCTCCTGTTCTACTCTCTACATCCTGTATAGAAGCACTCAGCTTATGGGAGTGGGGGAAGAGTCTCGGGAAAGGTCCCTTCCAATCCTCCCAGCACCAAGGAGACTGTGGACTTGGCCACACACACACACACACACACACACACACACACACACACACACACACACA
>LOJH01013650.1:14534-24678 GCA_001685095.1 Ellobius talpinus
TTCTTCTTCTTCTTCTTCTTCTTCTTCCTCTTCTTCTTCTTCTTCTTCCTTTTCCTCCTCCTCCTCCTCCTCTTCTTCCTCCTCTTCTTCTTCTTTCTTCTTATTTATTTTTTGTGTTGTTGTTGTTTTCCGAGACAGGCTTTCTCTGTAGCTTTGGAGCCTGTCCTGGAACTCACTCTGCAGATCAGGCTGGCCTCGAACTCACAGAGATCTGCCTGTCTCTGAGATTAAAGACATGCACCACCACCACCTGGCTGAACTCTTTCTTCTTCCCAACAAGTCCCTATCCAACTTCTGCACCTTTTTTTTATGACCCACTGAGTTTAATTAAGTTTTCCTGCAGACATATGCCTGGGTGTGGGATTACTGAATGGATTGCAAGCAACTTTCCAGCCATCACGCTCTGAGTGAAGATGACCCCCCTCCCTCAGCAGGCAGTAATCACCAAGAACCCCTCAGCTTGGGGTGGGTCCTTGTATGCCCCTCCTCCACCGGAGTTTCTATTTCTGGGAGGCTCCAGGTATCATAAAACTTTACATCCATACTAAATTCTTGTACTTTACCATGGAGGCGCCCACTAACTCTTCGTTCCAGCTGAGTTGTGCAATCAGCCGAGGTGCCCATCTGGCAACCATTGAGGGCAAGGAGTGTAAGTGCAGTGCAGTGTTATCCAGCCATAAAGAATGGAGTTATGTCATGTGCAGGTCAGAACTAGAGATTATGTGGTGTGTAATAGGCCAGGCTCAGAAGAACAAATACCACCAATTTTCCCTCCTATACAGAATGCAAATTTTAAAAGGTTAGGCACATACTGGTAGGAGATGTAGCTCGGTGATACAGGGCTTGCCCAGCATGCATGAGGTCCTGGGTTTGATCCCTGGGAGTGGCAACGGAAGGAAGGGAGACTTGAAAGCACAAGGGACTCTTTGTGGGTGGACTTTTGTCGACTTGAGACAGATTTCATTCCTTACCCCAGGCAGGTTTGGAATTCACAGCAATCTTCCTGCCTCCGGCTCCAAAGGTCTGGGATCATAGGTGTGAGCCACCACGCGCAGCTAGAGGTAGCTAGAGAAGAGAACAGGAGAAGGCAATGGGAGTTAAATACGATTAAAGCATGTTACAAGTGTGTGTGAAAATGGCAGGATGAAGTCATTGTTTTGTACGGCGAATATGTAATCATAAGAAATGCAATTTCCTCTTCTCGTCGGGCTGTCTTATGTAGCGAGGGGCCTATCATAATCCCTGTGAAGGGAAGGACAGAGAATGCTCGCCCAAACATTGCTGTTCTAAGTCCAATACTGTACTAAGCTGAGAGTTCTTAGAGGAAGTCCTCAGAAAGGGTCTATGTGGAACCACTCTCAGTTCACAGAAGGGGAAACGGAGGCACAAGGAGCATAAACAGTTCCTGGAAGATGGCTCAGTGGGTAAAGGTGCTTGCTTGCCACATGACCCTGGCAACCTGAGCTCAATCTCCAGAACCCACACCAAGGTAGAAGGAGAGGACCAAGTCCACAAATTGTCCTCTGACCCACACACCCATACACATACATTGTGTGCGTTCACACAGACTGATTAAAAAAAATGAGTTCAAAGTCTTCCTTGCTTCCTTGGACACATAGTAAGTTTGAGGTTAGCTTGGGCTACATCAGACCCTGTCCTAAAAAAGGACTTCTGCCGCGTGGCTGTGCCTTCTTTAGTGGTTCCTCACTGGCTCTTTGTCGGTATTCAGTTGACTGGGTTGACACATAGTAGGAGTTTTACAAATAGCAACTGATAGGCCACCTGAGTGCCCTATGTGCCCCCATTCCAGCAAAGCCCGTGCCTGGGAAGGAGTGCTCCCGGGACAGGACAACCTCTGTGCTACAAACAGGCCATCCTAAAGAACTGCGGCAGGGATTGGGGCGGCCTCTGCTGGCTAGCATCAGTATTGCAGAATGCACTGAGGCCCTGTGAACCTACAAGCCAGGCATGAGGCCAGCAATTGCCAGAGCACCTTCTGAGGCTTCTACACATCTTCCAGTCACCCTGAAGCTCTCCGAGACACTCCTCCTACCCGGGGCCAGACTGTCACCTCGTTGAACCTCCTGGTGGCAGTCAGCCCTCAATTTGTCCGGTCCCTATCATTACAAAGTGCTCTTGTGTGGACCATCTCATAGAGGTCTCCTTCTCTGAGAGGGAGTTGGACTGGTGAGCAAGCTGCAGACTGATTGGGGGCTCAGGCTAGCCTGTGGTCGAGAAGAGGCAGGAGCCCTGCACGAACTGGGACTCCATTGGGCCCAGCCATCAGCATCCTAGGACTCCTACATTATTACATAATATGGTGAAAATCTGCAGTGCCAGAACACTAGCTCCTTGAACAACCAAGGTCATGGATACAGAAGTGAATAGCAAGGATTTTCCCGGTGCAAACAGGGCGGTATCATAGCCTCTTTGCCTATCTGGTGACCAATCAAGAGACTGGGAGAGTAAAGGTGTTTGCGACCATGCTTGCTGACTTGAATCTAATCCCGGGACTCACATGATTGAAGAAGAGAACCATCTCTCACAAGTTATCCTCTGGATGCCATATGTGCACTGTAGCAACACCCTGGCACACACTACAAATGTAAAATCTGCCCATCTGCAGCCTTGGCATGGCGGTGCATGCCTGTAATCCCAGAGGCAGGGGGATCATGAGTACAAGGTCAGCCTGGTCTTGTAACACAAAAAAGGAGAGAAATTCCACCTTCAGAGAAAACATACAGACCTATTATTGTTCCCTAAACAATACAGTCTAACAACTATTTGCATAGCATTTACATAGCATTGGGTATTCCAAAGCAACTGCAGATGGTATAAAGATTACCTTTCTCCTCCAGGGTGCATACATAGGTTGAACATTAACATACCTAGGTTGAGTTTAAGAACTAGGGCTAGGGATATGAGTCCACTGGTGAAGTGCTGGGCTAGCATGCACAAAGGCCTGGGTTCTACCCCTAGCAATGCATAAACCAGACAGACATGATGCCATGTACCTGTGAACCCAGGCCTAGGGAAGTGGACACAGGAGGTTGTGTCCAAGGGCATCCTGAGCTAGACAAACAAGGTTTGTTTTTTGTTTTTTGTTTTTTTTTTAAGACAGGGTTTCTCTGTAGCTTTGGAGTCTGTCCTGAAACTCACTCTTGTAGACCAGGCTGCCCTCAAACTCACAGAGATCTACCTGCTTCTGCCTCCCGAGTGCTGGGATTAAAAGCGTGCGCAACCACTGCCTGGATCTACACACCAAGTTTGAGGCCAGCCTGGGCTACAGGAGATTTTGTTTCAAAAAGAAAAATAAGCTGTAAGTGATGGCCATTGTTGAACACCATGATTTTGGCATCCATAGGGGTCCTAGAATTAGTCTCCATAGAGACCAAGGGATCACTGTACTATTGTACAAAACACTGTTTATTACCTCAAGACTGTGAGGAAGATGTCAGGAAAGATCCAGAATATTCATGCACACATGCCTGCATGTGTATATACTGTTGCATGCATGCATGCGCGCGCGCACACACACACACACACACTCACACACTCTTCTATTCACACAAAGTTTAGATGTAAAAGTCAGGAGTGAGCTTCTCTCGAGTGTAGGACTGGAGAAGTACCCCGAAGAACTTGGGTGGCTGTTATACATCTGTGTGCACAGACAGAAATCACCGTCCACTTGGATTCTCAAAGGGCACATAATCTAAATCTACCTAGATAAATTTACTTTCCTTCCATCCTGAAACTTCTGAATGAGCTCAGGGGAGCCCATGAACGGCTTGGTTAGCATTGCCCCCTGGTGGAGACAAGAGGGAGTGTGGGAAATTCTGTCACCAAGATTCGAAAGGTTCCCAGGCACCGGGTCTCAGTCACCAGCTCAACTTGTCCCATGGGCATTCTAACAACTCTGAGGGGCCACTGAGTCCTCTGAGTCAATAGCCGATGTCCCCAGGCATGTATCAGTCTGTTACTGGCAGTAGGGTCCAGAAGTGGTAGACCAGAGCTTGCTGACACAGTAGCCAGCCGCAGGGCTAGAGAAAGGCTCAGCAGGGCAGAGCACTTACTGCTGTTGCAGAGGACCAGGGTTCGGTTCTCAGCACCCCTAGGGCAGCTCACTACCATCTGTAACTCCAGTTCCAGGAGATCCAGCACCCTCTTCTGGCCTCCCTGGGTACCAAGGACACAGACATGCATGCAAGCAAAACATTCATATGTGTAAAATTAAAAAATAATCTTTATTTTAAAAAGTAGCCAACTGTTTGTGAGGCCATGCAGGTGTTCCTCTTCCTACAACCCGAGAGAGAGAGAGAGAGAGAGAGAGAGAGAGAGAGAGAGACTCTTATAAGGCACCTACCGTGCCCCAAGCATTGTCTTAATTCTGAGTAACCAAAGATTAAGTAAAACTCAATTATTGTCCATTACCCACTCAGGTAAGTCTTGATATTTAGGTAAGTACTACAGAATGATCACACTGAGGGCCACGAGGCTGTTATGTCCAGGGAATGGGTGGTGTGGTGGCTTGAACAAGACGGCCCCCACAGGCTCATAGGTTTGATACTTGGTCCCTAGTTCATGGTGCAGCTGTTTGGGGAAGGATTAGGAGGTGTGGCCTAGTTGGAGAAAGCATAGCCGTGCTGAAGGAGGTGTGTCACTGGGGGTGGGCTTGAAGGTTTTAAACCCCACCCCCCGGCCGCATCATTCCAGTTAGCTCTCTTTCTCTCCTCCTGCCTCTGACTTGTAGATAAGGTAGATATAAGCCTCAGCTACTGCTCCTGTACCACGCCTGCCTGCTGCATGCTCCCCTCCACAATGGTCATAGACTCACCCTCAGCAATTGTAAGCAAGCCCTCAATTAAATGCTTTCCTTGGTCGTATTGTCGACATCTTCACAGTAATACATCAGTGACTAAGACAGGTGGTGGAAGTTTAGGGGTGGAACGGGTATAAAATTGAGCCCTAAAGGAGACTTAGGGTCTCAACAAGAGGAAACAAAAGAAAGGTATTCTGGAAAGAAGAGAAAGCATGTGCCAAGTCACAGAACACAGCCATGCCTGGGGCCCCATTCCTGTCTGTTGGGATTGGCAGTGCTTGCATAGAATAAGCTGAAAGAATAAAATTTTTAAAATACTCATTTATTTTTCACAAAAAATAAGTTGAAAGCAATCATCTAGGTAGCAGCAAGAGCTACAGTCTCGGAGGTGCTGGACTACCTTCTGCTTGCTACAGCTTCCTTGTGCTTTCCCCACGTCGGTCTCTTTGTGAACCAAAAGAACTGCTGGCCTTTGCCCATTGCCAAACCTCTTGTTGGCCATTGCCTCCATTGCCTCAACCATGAATCCTTAAACACCGCATCTACCATAGCAGAGCCAGGAGTGACCTAAAGCTTTTCCAATAGGAACAGCTTTTAGATGCACCAAAACCTCCTAACAGTGCCCCCTGGAAGCATGTCTTTAGCGCATGAACCAGTGGGGGACAGGTGGGGACCAAACTATAGCCTGAGAAATAATTAGACTTATTGGAAATAGCTTTGCATAGTACTAGAAGCCATAAAACAGTAAATAAAATTTTGTTTGCTTGTTTGTTTTTCGACAGGGTTTCTTTAGGAAGTCCTGGCTGGCCTGGAGCTCACTATGTAGATCAGGCTGGCCTTGAGCTGACAGAGATCCTACAGCTTCTGCCTCACAAGTGCTGGGATTAAAAGTGAGCACCACCACATCCAGATGTGTGTGTGTGTGTGTGTGTGTTAAGGCTAAAACAAACTTCCTGGTGTCACTCTAGAAGTTTGACTGAACTGGATTTCCTTCTTGCCTCCCTCGGTTTTCTCCCAGTCTTAGCATTTGCAGAGACCCCCCCCACAAGGACTTCAACATCATCCCTGGCTACACAGTGAGTTTGAGGCTAGCCCTCAGCTACATAAAACCCTGTCTCAAAAATTGAAAATAAAAAAAAACTTTTTTTAATTTAAATAAATTTAGGAAGGCTGGCCACAGTCTATACTTGCAATTCTCAAACGGGAGACTAAAGCAAGAGGGTGGGGAGTTTAAGGCCAGCCTAGGCTACATAGAAAGGTCTATCTCAAAAACCAGAGGCAAATAAAAGGAAGGGGGAAAGAAGATACCTACCAACAAAAATAAGGTCTATCGTTCAAGAGTCTCAATTAAAAAAAAATGGCTGTGGCTTCTGCTACTGTAAGAAGGAAACCAGATTCAGAAAATGTGCGGTGGTGCACGTCCCCAGTTACCTTTTCCTGCCACAAGTCACCCCAAAGTTAATCAAGTAAAAGACCAATGATTTTATCTTTTATTTAAATGAATTAAACGCATTATTGTTACTTTTGTTATTATGTGGGGTTCTGGTTTTCTGAGACAGGTCTCATGTAGCCCAGGCTGGCCTCAAACTTGCTATGTATGTAGCTGAAGACAGCTTTGAACTCTTGATCCTCCTGCCTCTGCCTCCCAAGTGCTGGGATTACAGGCGTATGTTCCCCCTGCCTGACTTAATCACGTCTCTGTCACTCAAACTCCATGGGAACTCATTATGTGGCCCAGACTGGCCTCCAGCTCTTCGTGTCCTGCCTCAGTCTCCCGAACACAGGGATTACATCGTGCCTGGCATTCAACCATCTTATTGTAGTCTTAGCGTCCGTGGGTCAGGAAATTTCCCAAGCTATGCCAGGGGAGGCTGAACTTTGTCTTCTGATGTTTGGGGCCTCTGCTGCAGTCTTGAGTTGCTGGGGTCTGGAAGCATATGGAGGCTTCTTCATCCACACTCCTAGCGCCTGAACTTGGATCTGAAAGACCATGCTTAATGGAGACTGGTGGCAAATGGCCTGTGCACCGGGAGTGTCCAAAATGAGAGTTCTAAGAAATCAGGGACAGCCACACAGCCTCAGAAGTGACACAGTGCCCCTTCCACCACATCCGCTGACTCAAACAAGTCACTATGGTTAGCCCAGATACTGGAGAAGAATTAGACTCTGTCTTCACGGGCAGTACCAAGGTCATACTGCCTATGGGATGGGAGGTGCCATCATCTCTACCTTGGGGTAAACGACAGCTGGTCACACTTAACAAAATAGCCGACAATGTGTGAGTGTAAAAAGTCACTGATTTTTATCAACGGTGATAGTAAATGATTTACTATGGTAAAATCAAATTGAAACACGGTATTAGATGACGATGCATAAATGTGGGAGGAGCTGAAGCTTTTAAGACCCTTGCCATTGCTTGGGAGGTACACAAAGGAAATTGATCAGTTTTATCTCTCAGTCAGATATGCACGATAGAAATATAACTTAACCACTGAAAGAATCAACAGCAGAAGAGGCAGGAGGCTGATGCTGAGCCTCACCCCCACACGAAGCTCTCATGGCATGCTCACTTTAATCCAGAGGGCTGCAGTCAACCAGCTGCATATACAGAATATTCTAGAAAAGCAAAAGTACTGCCACCGCACAGGTTCTCTTCTTGTCACTTTCCCATGGCCAATGAAGTATGTGAATGATTTGCAGGCTGGAGAGCTCTCTCAGCGGTTAAGAGCCCTGGCTGCTCCTGCAGAGGACCTGGGCTTGGTTCCCAAAACCCACGCAGTGGCTCACAACTTTTTGGAATTCAGTTGTGGTTCCAGGAAATCCAGTGCACTCTTCTGGCCTCTGCAGGCACCGTACGCACATGGTGCACAGGCATACATGCGGACAAAACATTCAAAAGAACTTTTACAGAATGGTTTTCCAGAGCATTGACATTGCACTAGGTATAATAAGCCCTCTGAAGATGGTTTACAATAGACAGGATGTGGGCTAGGGAGATGGCTCAGTGGGTTAGCACTTGCCACATGGCTGGCTAGTTTTACGTCAACTTGATACAAGCTAGAGTCATCTGAGAGGAGGGAGCCTCAGTTGAGAATGCCTCCATCAGATCCAGCTGTAGGCAAGCAAGCCTATAAGGCATTTTCTTTTCTTTCTTTTTTTAAGCTTTCTTTTTATTTATTCTTTGTATCTTTCCCATCATGCATCCCAACCCCGCCCATCTCCTGTGCCCTCGCATCTGCCCTCTATCCCTGCCACTTCCCCCCCCAAACAAAACAAAACAAAATAAAATGTAAGAGAAAAGTGGGGAGAGGAAGAAAGGGAAAACCTCGGCACGGAAGCTGTAGCGTGAGACAATAGAGTCACGCAGTAACCCCTTTATCCATACATCTTTACATGCGGTGGTTCATTGCAAACAATCGCTGATCTGACTCTGCCCCGGTCTCTGTGATACCACTGGAACACTTCCTGGACATTGCCTTGCTGCCCTGTGTCATAGCAATCCTGAAGCCCTGGGTCTTCAGGACCGCCCCCCCCCGCCGCCCCTCCGTGTTCCAGCAGATCACAGATGGGGTGGATGTTGGGGTGGGCCAACACTTAACCCTGGTTCTGGGCCTGGGTAGTTGCAGGATTGGTGAGGCTACCAGCTCTCCCCCATCTTCACCACCAACCAGCATCGCCCTGTCTAGTTCACCCCTTGCAGCCATGAGCAAGGGGCGGGGCCAGTTCTCCCACACCTACAGGGTCTGCTCTACTGTGCTGCCCAGGTGAGGTATAGGGCCCACTCTCTGAGTACGGCAGCTGGCGAGGGACAGTTCTCTAGCTTTTATGACCTCAGGGCCAGCACCCCCACCCACCTCAGGAGTTGATGGGGGGGGTCATCTCTCCCCGCGCCTGCTGCCACAGAACAGATGAGTAATAGGCACAGCTCTCCCATGCTCACAACTTTGGAGCTGGCTCCCCTACGCCACCACCATAAGGGTCAGCTCTACTGTGCTGCCCAGGCAAGGTGCAGGATCCACTTTCCTGAGCAACAGGGAGGGTCAGTTCCCTCACCCACCACAGGTGGTTGGGGCAAGAGAAGGGAAAGGAATCTTTCTCTCAGTAGGGCATTTTCTTAATTAGTGATTGATAGAAGAGGGTCTGGCCCATAATGGGTGGGACCATCCCAGGACTGATAGTCCTGGGTTCTATAAGGAAGCAGGCTGAGCAAGCCAGTAAGTAGTACCCCTCCATGGTCTCTGCATCAGCTCCTGCCTCCAGGTTCCTACCCACTTTGAGTTCTTGCGTTGGCTTCTCTCAATGGATGGTGACTAAGAATATGTTAGCCAAATAAACCCTTTCCTCCCCAAGTTGCTTTTGGTCATGGTGCTTTATCACAGTAATTAGCCACCCTGACTATGACATCACGCACTGTGAGGACCTGAGTTTGCGTTCTCAGAACCCACAATAAAGTTGATTGTGGCAGGGCACACATCTGTGATTCCAGTGCACCTGTGGCAAGATGGGAAGCAGAAACAGCAACAGCAATAGCCTGTGCCAGCTAGTCTAGACTGTGCATCAGTGATGGAGATGTCTCAATCAAGAGAGACCAGGACTGACACCAGAGTGTCCTTTGACCTCTGCACTCACACACAAATACTCATATGCACACACACACACACACACACACACACCTCATACACAAAAATGTTTTTTAGACGAGCACACAGAATGTACCTATGCGGTGCCCTCTAAGGGATTTGAACTTCCATGGATTTGCTGCCTTAAGGGGGTCTGAGTCTCTCCTGTCAGTGTCCCTTACGGACACTGAAATACTGTATTTCAGTATTTCAACTATATTTCCATTTTACAGATAACAAACTAGAAGCCTGGAGAGTTGAATGACAGGCCTTGGTACCCTGTTGCTGAAGAGGAGATTGTGCTTCTGACTATGACCTAGCAGGTGTGTACACGTGTGGGGTGGGTGCACATGTCCAGGCTAGGCGACTGAGCATCACACTCTCCATCTATGGCTGCCTCCTCCCCCATCACAGCCAGCAGGAACCTGGGTTTGATTCCCATCATCCACATGGAAGCTTACAGCCCCACTTGAGAGCAGCCTTTCAGCCTCTTAACCTAGGTCAATCCAGGGACTAGACAGGAAAAGCTCCCTGAGCCTAGAGGGAGTGCAAGCTTACTCGGGAGCTGAGAAGGAGAAATACTTAAGCTTGGGAATTTAAGACAAATTCACCATCTCAAAAAGAAAAATGAAGGAGAAAAAGAAAGAGGAAAGGAGAGAGAAATAAGAGCCCAGAGAATATGGCAGCCTACAGTGTCAAGCGACAG
>LOJH01013651.1:0-12342 GCA_001685095.1 Ellobius talpinus
AAAAACCCGCTGTACTCTCAGCCTGTTATGCTCAGTCGGCTAGCTGGCTGGCATACACAGGCACCTGTGTGATTAATAAATTTCCTCTTGCTCTTACATCCAGTGGACTGGACTGGTTCTTCTTGGATAGTGGGCTTCTCGATTGTTCTCCCCTTTTGGGGTGGGGTCTTTCAATCACATCCTTCCCGGTTCAGCCACCCCCATGTAGAATGCATATTAGTTTTGCCAGCCCTTCTTCATGCTGTAGGGGTTCTGGGTATCCCATTCCTTGGACTGTCCTGACCTCCTTTCCAGGATCACAGTGTCCTGGTGTCCTTTACACAGAGTAATGTCAGCAGTGCACATGGTCATTCAACTCCAGGTAGCTAAGTGATCATCTGAATTTAGAGATGCCATCTGCCGGGCGATAGTGAGAGCTAAGACAGGAGCCCAGCTCTGTTGGTCCTGGGCTCCTGGGGTTGATAGAGCAAACACTAATTGACAAAACACACAGAGATACACTCTAAAGCACAAAAACCTTTTGCATGAAACTTAGCATGTGCACAGTTTCCTCAAGGAACCCACAGACCACACAGATGAACAAAGAAAGCTCATGTTTCATACAGAAACATGTACTACCAGAGACCTTAGATGAGTTTGGGTGATTCAGCTGACCCACACCAATGAAAATCTCAATCCCCAGACAGTGCGGGGATTCATGCCCAAGTGGCTAAGTTGTCTTTCTTTCCCTAATTAACAAATGTAGATCTACTTCATTAAAAAAACAATTATAGCTCCAGGAAATAGATTCCTTTTCCTGCCTTTCCTTAACATACTATTCTAGATCAATTATTCTTTATCTTTTCTTTCTTTTGTTAATCAAGATACATGTAGCTCACAGGAAAATTGCACAATATAGGAATGGGGAAAGACTATTCTTAACTTACCTGGGTGGTTTCAGCTGCTACCTGTAAATGACATTTTCTCAGTTTTGTATAAAATCTTTATTCCAAATGGTTGGGTGCATCTTTGTAATATAACCTGCCTCCTTCCTTAGGGAATTCCAAAGATGCCTGGAATCTATCACTTCTCCATTCCTTGAATTATCTAGCATGCCTGGAGGTCCTATAATCACTGTCCTCCACATCAACGGGAAGCTTAACTCTGCATTGGAAACATCTGTTTCACAAAATGAGAAAAGGAAGGAGGCTAGAGTAATGGCTCAGCGGAAAGTAAAGAGCACTTGCTACTCTTCCAGAGTAGTAGGGTAAGCATCGACAAGGGTAAGGAAGAAGGAAACCCTTACTCTTGAATGGTACAAATATAAACTTACTATTTAGCTACTATAGAAATCATAAAAAAATGAGCTATCTGGCTGGCAAGAGCAAGCTATCTGGCTCAGTCAAATTGCAATGTTATATACTACATAAATGTAGTTTATGCTTGTCAAATATATATCAATGAAATTATGAAAGAGAAAAACAAATAAAGGCTCAGTTCACAGCCATATCAGAAATCTAGAGTCTTCCTTCCTTTTTTTTAGGCCAAGGGGAACTGCAGAGCTCCTAAGTGACTTACACATTTCCCAGCATCACCACCTTGGTCACAGCCACCATAATCTCATGCTACAGCTGTTGCAATGACCTTGAACAGCTCCTGTTCCTACCCTTGTATCTGTTCACTCTCAACTATACAGACATAGCCTTCAGAGAGAGCTTGATCAACTTGATGAACTCCCCACTGTATTTCCCTGTCAGTTGAAACATTGCCCATTCCACTGGCTTGAGTTCCCACAAGATTTTCATGGACCATCTCTCCAGCTGCTGTTCCTCCCCAACCCCTGCTCCATTTCCTAGACCTTCTTAATTGTCTCTAACACTTCCATACACTCTTACTTTGCAACTGGTCTTTGCATTTCCTTCCCTTCTGCTGCCCTGGGACATACTCCCCCACAGGTAGCTGTATGGCTTACTTCTTCATTTGCCTTAAGGTTCTGCCCACTGAAAAACTATGAAATCAGAGACATCTCCCTGGATCACTTCCTACATAAAGTACATCCTCATGTCTCTGTCCCCACTTTGTATGTGTGTGCACACATGTTTTGGTCACTGTTCCATCGCTGTGAAGAGACATCATGAGCAAGGTAATGATTATAAGAGAAAGTAGTTAATTGAAACTTGGCTTATGGTTTCAGGAGTTTATTCCATTATCTTCATGGCAGGAAACGTGAAAGCATGTAGGCAGATGCTGGAGCAGTAGCTGAGTAGTTGAGAATTACATCCTGATTTACAGGCAGAGAGAGAGAGAGAGAGAGAGAGAGAGAGAGAGAGAGAGGCAGATAGGCAGATTATCACATGGACTCTTGAAGACTCAAAGTATCCCTAGTGACATCCTTCCTCCAACCAGGAACACCTTCTAATACTTTTCAAATTATGTCACTCCCTGATGACTAAACTAGGCACTCACAAATATGAACCTATGATGGCCATTCTTATTCAAAGCACCGCAACAAGTTTGTGTGTTTATACGTGTACATGTAGCACATATATTTGCGTATGTATGTGGAGGCCAGAGGTTGATATCATGTGATTTCCTTAATTATTCTGAATCTCATTTTTTGAGACAAGGTCTGTTATCAAGCTTGGAGTCTACTGAGTTAATTAGAGTATTTAGCTAGCAGGTTCCAGGGATCCTCCTGTCATTGCCTCATCAGTAATGGGGTTACAGGTACCTCTAACCGCACCTGGCTTTTTTTTACATGACTTCTAGGGATCCAAACTCAAGTCCTCATGCTTGAATGGCAAGCACTTTACCAGTTGTGTTATCTCCCTGTACCTGTGTGTGTGTGTTTGTGTGTGTGTGTGTGCCTTTATGTAGGGTCTGGGAGTATGCATGCACATGTGTGTGAGTACATGTAGAAGCCATACGACAATTTCTTGTGTGCTGCTCAGGTACTGCTTGTCCTTTGTAATGAGTCTTTCTCTATCCTACTAGTCAGCTCCCCAATCACTACCTGGAAACTTATTATTAATTAGGAAAGCTTGTCCAATAGCTTAGGCTTATTTTTAGCGAGCTCTTTTAACTTAAATTAACCCATTTCTACTCATCTATGTGCTGTCCCGAGGCTCCTTTACCTCATCTATGCACTGTCCATCCTGCTTTCCTGCTCCCTCTGTGTCTTCTCTTGTTTCCACCCTTCTTCTGCCCAGCATCCTCTGTGCCTGGAAATACTGCCTAGCTATTGGCCATTCGAATATTATTAAACCAATCAGAATGACACTTTTTCACGGGGTACAAAAAGATTATTTCACAACAATCCTTTGTAGGTTTTTTGTTCATTTGTTGTTTGAAACAGTGTCTCCCACTGGCATGAAACTCACCAAGTATGTTATGCTGCCTGGCCACAGAACCCAGGGATTCTCCTGTCTCTGCTTTTCTAGTGCTGGCATTATAACTATGTACCCCTCTGCCTGGCTTTTTGTGCATGGGCGATTGGGTTTGAACTCAGGTCTCCATGCTTATAGAGAAAGTTATCTTCCCAGCCTCCATCTCCATGCCTGAAATGCTGTTTTCTTCATAATATACTAACAACTGGTATGCATATTCACTTTCGATTTGTTTGCTATCCAATTCCAATATTCTAATGACACATTCTGCTTCTTCCAATAGCTAGTAGGTGTGTGTGTGTGTGTGTGTGTGTGTGGTATACATGCACACCTGTAAACAGTGTTTGGGACTATGCATGCACATGTGTATGTGTTATTGGAGGCTGCTTGCTTGTTTCCCAGCTGCCCAGACCAGAAACTATATTATTTAAAACACTGTTTGGCCAATAGCTTAAGCATATTGCTAGCTAGCTCTTATATCTTAAATTAACCTATTTCCATTATTTTGTATTTTACCACGAGGTTCATGGTTTACCAGTAAAGTTCCCCGGGCGTCTGTCTCCTTCGGTGGCAGTGGCTACATGGTGTTTCTCTGACTTCCCCTTCTTTCTCCCAGCATTCAGTTTAGTTCCTCCCCATCCCGCTGCAAAGCAACACATATACAGAAGGACTTCCCACACCACGTGTGAGTATATAATGTTCAGTGAATGGATGACCAAGACATAAGTGGAAGGGGGTATATATTTTGTCATAGGCTCTGTGCTAAGTCTTAGTGTGTTAGTTTGAATGCAATTGACCCCATACTCTCATAGGTAGTGGCACTATTAGGAGGTGTGGCTTTACTGGAGTGGGTATGGCCTTGTTGGAGAAAGTGTATCTCTGTGGGGCAGGTTTTGAGGACCCTATGCTCAGGATACCGCCCAATGTCTCAGTTGACTTCCTGTTGCCTGCAAGATATAGGATTCTTAGCAACTTCTCCAGCACAATGTCTGCCTGCAATCATGCTCCCAGGTGCCGTGCTCCCTGCCATGATGATAATGGACTGAACCTCTGAAAATCTAAATCAGCCACCCCAGTTGAATGTTTTCTTTATAAGAGTTGCTGTGGTCATGGTGTCTTCACAGCAATAGGAACCCTAACTAAGACACTTAAGGATACAAAATCTGTGGTATGGAAGCACAGTGTCTGAAAATAGAACGCATGTTGTTTTGATGCCTTGGTTCCAGATCCTGTGCATATATGACAGGTCCTCCTTAAGCCCCCCTGGGTCGCATTCTGGATGCCCAAGAAAGCATCCTCTTGTTCTTTGGGATGCTGATTTACATTCTATGCGTGTTTCTCTGCTACTCAGTGTGGCTGCCCAGACGGCAAGGTATACCCCCACAAACACACGTCATGTAAATTCGATCTGACCTGGGACATCTTGGTAACTGGTGAAGACAGAGCAGCTTGGGAGCATGTGAGAAGTCAGTCTGTCAAAAACTCAGACATGCTCTGCTAGTGGAAACCTCTGAACGCAGGGCACAGGGGGAACATGGTTGAAGTCAGGCCATGAGGAACAGAGGACACTTGGTCTGCTGGGATACCAGCCATGAATAAAGCAAGCTTTAGCACAAGTGTGTGTGCATATTTTGATTTCAGAACTGTCCTAGAGGAGGTTTTCGGAAATTTGTAGTGTGTTGTTGGGGTCAGAGTCCTCTGAGGGCCATTATTCTTCTCCTAGACCCCTGTCACCTGCACCATGAGGAAAAGCAAGCAAGCGATCTACTTAGATGTGGTTTGTGAGATGTCAAGGAGGAAGGAGAGGGTCACATCCATAAGTGGTTTTTGGTTTTTAAAATTTTTTTCCAGTTAGTACAGGAGATAACTAAGAAGAGAAGAGGGAAGGAGGCGACAGTAGGAGACAGTGTGAGGACCTTTAGAAATGAAACCTGGAACACACTACCCATGGGCAGGCCTATGCATGTCATCCCAGGGAGTTCCACTTCAGGCCAGAGAGCCTTTTCCAGCTTTCCCCAGGGGATACAGTGAAGGAGTAAGGCCACCCTGTGCTGTGCTTGTGTCT
This sequence comes from Ellobius talpinus, assembly GCA_001685095.1. Lineage (NCBI taxonomy): Eukaryota > Metazoa > Chordata > Mammalia > Rodentia > Cricetidae > Ellobius > Ellobius talpinus. The sequence goes on from LOJH01013651.1 coordinate 5,431, forward strand.
GTGCTGGAAACTGAGCCTAGTGCCTTTCACATGTGAAGCAGCTCTGTTACTAAAGCTTGATCTCCAGCCCTCCTTTTAGTTTTTAATTTTAAGAAACGGTTTCAAAAAGTTATTCAGGCTGGTTGTAATTCAGCCTGTTCCCTAAGCAGGTCTTGCACTTGCTGTCCTCCTGCCTCAATCTGCTAAGCAGCAAGAATTATAGGCTTGCATCACCAGGCCTGCTTATTCTCATGTTTCTAGAACTGATTCTGTCATGCTTTCTATGTCAATCTTTTGTACCAGTTACACAAAGCAACACTCATGAGTATTCTGGAGGGGAATCACCATCCTGGCCTTATTCCACTACTTTAGAACTGGGTTTTCCAGATAAAAGAGAAGATACCTAGGTAAACCCGAAGTTGAAATGAGCAGTGAAACTGTTTTCACACACACACGCATACACACACACACACAGCCTAAATGTTCCATAGTTACAGACATAGTTATAGTTATTTTTTTTGTTATTCATCTAAAATTCCAAATTCAGCCAGGCAGCCTGTATATTTGTCTGCTAAGTCCGAAGTTCTTTGCAGTCTTTAGATGCTTTCTTATTTGTTCTCCACGGGTGGTAGGATGTCACAAGGCATTGCACAACCTGCAGAATAGGAACAAGAAGAGAAAATGCCTCAAGGAGCAGTAAGCCCTCTGTCTTTAGGACATCCCTCAATATTCCTATGTTCTCCATGCACCTTTAATCCTTCAGCATCTGTTTCCTGGGTCAAGCATCAGGGACCCTGGGGTAGTTTGCTAGGGTCTGACCCCTGGATCCACAACATGTTAGCTGCATAGCCTTACATTGTGTGTGACTTCTCCGTGCGTTTCTTGTGTTTTCATCCATACAAGGGGAGTCCCAATAGCAATTTTGAAGATTCAAAGTGCTCAGATCAGTGCTTTAGCCCCAGGAAGAAATAAAATGTGTCAATCACTGTTGAAAGGAGTTGGATGCTGAGGAGCCATAGCTGCAGCAGAATCTGGAGGCTTTAGAAAGCTGCACAGAACACCGAGGCTCAGAATAGGAAGTGTTTGGGGAATCTTTGAAGAAGCTCTTCTGTGTTAGAGATGAAGATAAAAATCAAGGCAGGGAGCCAAATGCTTACAAACTATGCAGGTGGCTCAGCCCAAGATCACAGGGTACCCAATGTACCCAAGGGACAGTGGAGAGCCACTTGCCGGTAAAACCAGAGAATCCTAAGACCTTAGAATCACAAGAAGAGACCAAGGTAGACTACACCAGGGCCAGCCTAGGACAAGAGTCTGGCATGAGGAGTTTAATTTATGGTGCTCTAGTCCTTGTGCCCAGGTATGCTGTCCATCTTTTGACAAGCTTTCACTGTCTGGCTTTTGATTTCACATCTCACCTCTGTACTGAAAAAAACCTGGAAGAAATGACATTATACTGCCTTCCAGGAGCCCACATCCCCATGATGTCCACACACCTAGTTCACGAGAATGGTACCTTTGTGTCTCGGTCTCTAGTGCTGAGAGTCACTGGGAACTCTGGATCTAGGCGGCAGATACCCGTCGACTCTCTCATGTGGCTCAGCTGACCTGCACTGCCCAGTAGCCTAGATTCAAACCAGGTAAAGAAGGATCAAATGCTACTTTGTGACTTGACCCCAGTAACCTAGCAAAAAGATGAGCCTGACAGTGACATTCTCTGTCAGGGATGCTACAGGAAGGATTTAGGCATTTGTGAGAACCGTAAAGTGTGTGGTCAGCTATCAGGCACACACAGTGACATTCACCAGCCTCTCTGATTTTCATCAGACTCTTCATTTGGGATCTCGGCCCCAATTGCTTAGACATGTTTCTGTTTTCAGGCTCATGGGCTATGCCCTCTGCTTTATCTTCTTCCACCCTTCCCTAGGACCTCCCTTAGGCACTCACCTGCCATTTCCTCTTCTAGAAGCTTCTGGCGAGCATCTCCTCCACCTCCACTGGGGGGATGTCCTGCAGCAGATACACATCTGCTGATTCTGAACTACACCGCCACCTGCTTCCTTCATGCACAGAGATCTTCCGGAGGACAAGTCCTTGTCCTGTCCGTCCTCTCCGGTCCCACCCTTTCCAATCCAGTGGCGCTGGAAGACTATGGATACCAACTTCGATAGAAACATACTCCGAGTCCTTGCCGGGAGCCACTGATGGGAAAGCCAGCATTGAGGCAAGACAGCTCCACCCACCCCGGCTCCAGTTTGACAACTGCAGGTCTGTGAGTCTCCCTGAGCTCTGGCCTGGGCTGCTACAATAGCACGCAGCTCAGCCATTTTTGCTTCTTCCTACCGTCTTCTAAACAGCTCTCACCCCACTTTAGAATTCTCTTCTTATATCACATGAGAGCTCTTTGCAGAAACCTTTAGTGACTTCCTCTTACAACCAGGGTTCAATCCAGCTCCTTGGTGACCTGTAAGCCCCTCCATGACCTGGCACCCACAGCTACCCTCCAGCCATTCTCAGCTTTCTGAATTGGTTTGGGCTTCTCAGACTCCCCTCATCACTGCTGATCTCTCCTTCCTCAACTCAAACCGTGCACTGGGACAAATGATCAGAAGGAACTGCATCACCGACACAATCCTTGAGGAGGAGTGGCTGGGTAGGAGAGACAAATACACACAAGTAACCTGGTAGTTTGTAGGAAGCAAAGTGACTTCAATAGCTGTGCTGAGTTTCGCTTGGGGCTTCCATCTGCGGTCATTCCTGACTTTGTTAATAAAGGTCAAAGGTGTGGGGTTTTCTCTTTAAACCTCCCAACTCTAGGTTTTCCATCACCCCGAATGCAAGTCCCCACATCTGTTGGCTTGGGATTATGCCCACCATATAGGGATGTTGGGAGGAACAGAGAGTATACCGAAACCTCCCCTTATCGGTAGGGGATACATCCCAAGATGCTACAACACCTACAAGTGTAGACAGTATGGAAGCCTGGGTGTGCAAGGGTTTTTCCACACATGTGATCAAGTTTAGCTTTCAAATCAGGCTCATTGAGAGATTATCAACTACAATGCAACAGAACAATTATAACGTCAGGCTACTGCTAATGTAGGAAGTGCTTCTAAATCTTTTCTGCCGGCAGGGAAGTACCACTGTGGATAAGAGAGGGGACAGTATGGAAAGCATGCCCCATACAGTCTGGAAGCTACAGGCAGCAGATTCCCCAATTACTGAAGCGGTTGGGAAGCTTGCTATCATGAGGAGCATCTCTGTAAAGCTCAGTACATCCTAAAAAAAAACTCTGAAGCTTTAGGGTTTGGCCAAAGGAAACAGGAGAATGCCCTTACTGCGGGAGAAATCTCCCCTTGGGGGTGTTCAGGGAAAGCAAAAGTGGAACCCCTGCCAGTAGGGTTTACCAGAAGGACAGTGGGGCTTGTGGAAGCCTTTCAGAAAGAGAGGCAACTGAACAGGAACCCGAGCAGTTTCTGAGAAACTGTGAGCTTCAGAGAAGAGCCTGGCAACCCCTGTTTACAAACACCAGGAGCATCTGCAGCCAGATGTGTTAGCCACAGACTGGGTCATGGTGCTCTGGGAGCAGTATTCCAAAGCAAGGAAACAGCAGCAAAAGCCAAGGTCACTTCCCCAGGATCTGAAATGCCCAGTAATTCAGAAAAACAGCAGAGTTTCAGCTGCTGAGAGAAGATGGTTGACAGCTGGACTTGTGTGAGTGAGATGTTCATTCAGTTATCATTCAGTAATATGTCTATTTATTTAGTTACTGCATATAAACCAAGTACCCACTACAATAAACATAATGAATGCTTACTGAGTGACAAGCACATATCAGGAGACTATGCTAATCACGTGGGTCCTTACAACAAATGCCAGAGGTGACTGCTCCTTACTGAACTTGCAGACTGGGAAACTGAGGCTCAGAGAGATAATCTAGTCACAGCCCAGCTAATTCACAGAACTGGGACTTGGCTGCTAATTGGTGCTGTGCCCATAGCCATTATATCTAATTAGGCTCAAGTTTAATTGCCTGTGCTGAAGTCAGAGATTGGCAAGACACCAGTAAGCCTTTATTAATCTCTAAATCTACAATGCCTGGGTCACAGTCCAGCATATAATAGCTGCTCACTAATGTGAGGAAGCAACATGCATCTTGTTACATGAGGAGGGGGCCCCTTGTGTGTCTCAGCCGCCTGGCTAGCTTACACCTGAAATAACCACACAGAGGCTGTATTAATTGGCTACCGCTGCTTTTTAAAGCAAAAGAGACCACACCCAAGTGGGCTGGTATCTTAAAGGCTATTGGCTGAAGGCGTGGAAGGAGCTCCCACAGAAGCATCTCTTTAAGGCAAGGTGAAATGAGACAACCTCAGGGGAAGGACAGCATCGGGAACCATATCTATGACAGACAAAAGTACTCACAAGGTACACCTGAGAACCCTTTGTACCCAGTCACTGTGTATAGGGCAGGGTTCTAAGGCTCCCGACAAACAGCATACTTGTTTTTCTTATTCACAAAGATGTGGAGGTAGAAGGATCATAGAACAGAGCTGGGGCTCAACTGCTGCTGAGCCATTCATACACAGTGGGGAGGGTTCAGAAGTCTCACACTGTTGACTGGCAAGCGAGTCAAACAAGCACAGAGATGCCCATGACCCAACCTTCCTCCTTATGCCTCTGGTCTCTAAGCTACTAGTTGGTCAAAAATGACCAGAAACAGAAGACTTAAGAACCTACAGATCCAGTTTAACTCCCTGTACTCAGAACATCAGAAGACAGGAAAAGTGTGGATGCAGAGGGCCTCGAAAGGTGCCCTGCATGTACCTGAAGACTGTGCAGATATTTTCTGTAAGGCAGAGTTGGCAACAGGCATCCTGATGAGAGAAAGAACCTGCTGGCATAATGTCAGGAATGCTTAGAGTGTTTTAGTTGCTTTGGCATAGCAAAGTCATAGGGAAGGAGTGACTCAGCATTGAGAAAGGAGGAGGGAGGGGGTGACAAGGCCTGGGTCATGAGGAGTTGGGCAGGCAATGCCCTTCTGAAATAACCAAGGATCACTGAAGACAGAAGAGCAGGGAAATGACTGAGGTGGGCTTGCCTTGAGGGGCAGCTCATTGTTCTGACTGCAGAGTAGTGACTGGCTTGAGATGGGGGAGCCCCTGGGGAACAAGGGTGAGGGTTTGGACAGGTGGACATTCACCCTCCTAGAAGAAGATGGAGATAAACTCAGCAGGCAGGTACCATGAGGCCGAGGACTCTTTCCCACTTGTCTCTCAATGCCAAGAGTGAGGTCATAGTGAGCACTGATCAGTCCTTAAGTCAGGCTCATGTTGAAGATGAGAGTAAACTCATAATGTCTTGGGGAGTATTCTGCTTGGATTTCTCCTCAGGAAGAGAAAGTTGATGGTTAGAACTTTAAAAGAGACAAATCCTCCCAGGGCAAAGGCTGTCTGACCACACAGGACTATGGAAGACAGAAGGAGAAAAGAGGTCAGAAACTAGGGAGGCACCTTCATCCTTACAGTGCCAGGGAGACTAGGCCTGGAGACAGCAGAAGGTAAGCGTAGGAAACCAGGAAACAATGAGGAGGGAAATGAGCAGGTTCTTCCTTCCCAGATTTATTTATTGATCAGTTGGTTGCTATTATTGAATAGGAGGGACTTTCAATTAGGAAAATGCTTCCATAAGAAGGGGCTCTAGGCAAGACTGCAGGCCATTTTCTTAATTAGTAGTTGATGGAGGAGAACCCAGCCCATTGTGGATGATGCCATGCCTGGGCCAGTGGTTCTGGATTCTATAAGAAAGAAAACTGAGCAAGTCATGAAAGCAAACTAATACGCAGCTTCTACTAATACGTAAGCCAAATAAGCCCTTTTGTTCCTAACTTTCTTTGTGGTCATGGTGTTTCATCATAGCAATAGAGACCCTATTTAAGGTGAATACCACTGAAGTCAAGGGAGGAAAGAGTAGGAGATATTGTAAGATTTTCTCAGAAAACCAGACATTTCACATGGTAGAGGGCTGAACTTTGAAAACAAAGGACTATATTGAGCTCTAAAGACAAAGGTATCATGAGTTGGGAACCCATGGTAGAGGGGATGGTGGTTTGGAGCTAAGGCACATTATAGCATCCAGAAATTATATGAGGGATTTTATTTTTCTACTTTATTGAAGTAAAGTTATATCTGGAATTCTTCATGGTAAGAGAGGTGATGAGGGAATGAGATGGGAGGCAGAACAGAGGAAGCAGTGTACAATCTGGTAGCTCTTTCCCCTAAGGTGAGTCTGAGTCTAGAGAGCTACAGTTGCTCTATCTGCTAGGGAATGAGCCCGGTAAAGGGGAACCAGCATCTCTGAACACCACCCACACACCCCCAGTTCCTTTATCTGAGACTTAAAGCAGTATATCAGCCCAAAGCATAAAGGAGACCATAGAGTGAAGAGGTTGCCAAGTTCTTTCCACAAAGGGCAAGACTAAATATTCTGAGCTTTGAGGAACCATAAGGTTGGTGTTGCTGCTACCAGCACCTCCTCCTCCTCTCCCTTGTTCTCCTACTCCTTCTCCTTCTCTTCTTTGTAACAATCTCTAGAAGCACTGGAAACCATAATTAGCTCACAAAAACAGGCTTCTGCATGGTTGTGAAATCCATGCATCGGACTTTGACCTGGGTATGAATTTTGGTTCTGCTACTGTCTTAGTTAAGACTAAGATAAGATGCCACAGTGGTGAGAAGACACCATGATCAAGGCAACTTATAGAGAAACAGGTTTATTTGAAGTTTATGGTTTCAGAGGGTTAAAAAGTCCGTGGCCATCATGATAGGGAGCATGGCAACATGGTACTGGACCAGTAAATGAGAACTCACATTTGATTCACAAGTAGGAGAGAGAGAGAGAGAGAGAGAGAGAGAGAGAGAGAGAGAGAGAGAG
>LOJH01013651.1:12420-24678 GCA_001685095.1 Ellobius talpinus
AGAGAGAGCACTGGTAGTGACAGGAGTCTTATGAAGACTCAAAGCTCGCACCTAGAGATACCTCCTCCAAAAAGACCATACCTCCTAATCCTTCCCAACTATTCCATCAATGGGAGACCAAGCATTCAAATACATGAGCCTATGGGGCCATTCTCATTCAATTAATAGGTTTGAATTCAGATTAACAGGTCATGTGACATTTGGCAAGTTACTTAAAGTAAGCTTTCTCTGTAAAATTCACCCAAATCTGCCCCCCCATTCATAAAATGAAAAGAAGAAATACTATCAGGCACCAGGTTCAGATCCTTGCTCTGCTGTTTACTCCTAGTATGACTCTCACTAATTAACTCTCTGTGCCTCAGTTTCCTCATCTGATAACGACGGTGACAGCAGTACTATATATAAATGTTTCGTATACTATTATTGACACTGTACCTAGTATAAGATAGATACTTGGCAAATAATGGGTAAGAATTACAGTCATTTCTCAATGAGAAAGCAATGAGAAATTGAGGAAGGCCAGCTCTCAAGTAAGGCTAGGTTCTGGTAGGGGTCACTTACAGGTCACTCTTAAGTCCGTCCTATAGGATGGGCTGTGGGAAAAGATCTCTGTTTCTCCATCCCATGTGCGGCACTCCCCCAGCATCAGAATAAGCGCTTTCGCAAGCCAAGACGATTTTGATCTCGGCGGAGATCCTGTACATATGCACACATTTGGCAGCTGTGGGCTGCAGGCCCTGTGTTCTTGCTTGTGATTTGAGCTGTGTTATCAATACTTGTGAATGTAAACTTGGGAGATCAAAGCCGCCCAGGTCAAGAAGGCTAATATTTAAATTCCAGACTTACAGGCATGGCTCTGAAATTCCCTGGCTCCACATCAAGTCTTTGTACCAGAATCAAGTCAAGCATGCATTTGACACAGTTGTGGGGCTCTGGAGTGTGGGTGTGGTAGGCATTCAGTAGAAACTTGGGGTCCACCCAGCATGGAAATCTGTGGAATTCTAACGAAAGGCTGTTCTTCAGTTCAGTGCCCTGTGTGACCCCAGTCAGAGCAAACACATTTCCACAGTACAGAGTTATCATGGACGTGGTTTCAGTATCTGGAAAGACCATATGCTGTCCTCAGGGGACAACCGCTTGGACTTGGCACCACCACTTTTCTAGCTTGCTTTCTGTTGCCGTGACAAAACACTGACCAAGAACAGCTTAGGAAGGAAATGGTCTCTTTCATCTCTCAGCTGTCAGGTCACAGTTTATCACTGATGGAAGCCAAGGCAGGAACCTGGAGTGGGAATTGAACTAGAGACCACAGAGAAGCCCTGCTTACTGGCATCTTTCTTGTGGCTTGCTCAGTTATCTTTATTATACAACCCAGGGACAGCAGCACCCACAGTGGGGCTGTGACCCTTTCACACCGATCGATGATCAGGAAAATGGCCCTACAGACACACCCCAGTGCAGCTGACAGAAGCAGCCTCATCCTCAGACAAGTTTCCCTCTTCTCAGGTATGTGCAGATTTGTGTCAAACTGACAAAAGCCATGTCAAGTAATACAGAAATTATAGATAATGGTCAGAAATTTCCTGAGATCTTACAGCCCTCCACAAATGTTTTTATTCCTATTGTTTGGGTGGTACTGCCCACCCTCTTTACAGCTTCGAACAAGCAGAACAAAGATATTCTTTGGTGATACCAACTACTCTTTTGTCGTCTGTCTAGCTCTTGCCATTTAATAAAACTTCACTGAGTTATTTACATATGCTTTGTAGACTATAAGCCTTTTGTAAGTACAAAAAAAATGAGCAAGATAAAGGCCAGAGAGAAGGCTCTACAGGTAAGGGTGTTTGCTGCCGATCTTGCATCTGGTTCCATGTGGTGGAAAGAGAGAGCTGATTTCAGAATGTTGTTCTCTGACCTCACTTCTGGAGAAACACACACACCCACTCACACCCACACACTCTCTCACATGTATGCACACACACTCTCACACACACACTCACATGTATGCACACATACTCACTCACACACATGTATGCACACACACTCACACACACTGACATGTATGCACACACATTCACACACACTCATATGTATGCACACTCACACACACACTCGCATATACTCACACACATGTATGCACATACACTCCACACACACAACTCACATGTATGCATACACAATCACTCAAACACACACTCATGTATGCATACACACTCACACACATACACACATGTAGGCACACACACAGTCTCTCACATGTATGCACTCACACTCACATGTATGTACACACACTCACTCACACACACACATACACACACATGTATGCACACACCACAACTGTAATTTCAAAAGAATTCTAAACGAACTTAAGTTGCAGCCGTGGAGAACAGATGCTCACTACCAGGTATAATGCCATGCCAGTGGCTTGGCAGAAGAATATGCCCAGGTCTACAGATCACAGGTAAAGCTCATTCTTCCCATCAGCAGTAAATCTGCTTGCATGGAGAACCTGCACCTCCAGTCTTTCCTAGGGTCAAGTAAGTCTTGGCTCTGTTTGTAAATGGGAAACAAATAGGTTAACCATAATGAAACTGTGTTTGCTTGACTGTAGAATGAGGATCTCACAGAACTTACTTTGGGGGAAAAATTGAGGCAATCTGTGCAAAACTTGCGGTACTATTGTTCAATGCGCTAGCACAGCAAGCTATCATTGTAAGACAGACCCCACTTAGAACACGGCATTCTTTTCAAATGTTCTTCTTCCCTTTCCACTGGTTATAGCCCTGCATTCCTGCATCGAATCCCTGTGACGCTTCCATGGGTTGCAGCATGCAGAACCGCCAATGTACGACCAATTATAGTCTATAAAATGGAACAGTTTTGTTGTTTAGTTTTTTAACAGTTCTTCCAAGTACCCTCTTCCGCAGCATCTCATCATTCTGACAACTCTGAAGCAGTGGCTGAGTGGCTAGGTTTGTAAGTCTGGCTGGGGAGAGAGGAGATTAAGAAAGACAGACACACACACACACAACACAAGCAAAGCATGGACGGGGGCACTGTGTGCTCTCCCTGCAGTGAAGCAGTCTCAGGCTGCAGTCATCTCAAAGGAGGACGCTGCACTCTACGCTATCTGTACATATTGTTAACATCTGCACAGGGGCCAGGGGAAGGATTTGTCTTTCCTGTGGATCTGAGACACTGGAGCCCTGGAGTTGGCTGTGATCGTGTCAATAATAAACATCCACTCAAGACGTCATCTGCTCCTCACACTGAGGAGGCGGGTACCATTGAGATGTCCCAGATATCTGTTTTAGAAACAGCTTTCTAAAACGCCCCTTTCTACTTTTGACTTTACACAGATCTTAAGATAGTGTTGTATTTAATAGTTACAAGTGTTTGCTTTTGGGACTGGAGAGATGGCTCAGTGGTTAAGAGCACTTTCTGTTCTTTCAGAGGTCCTGTGTTCAATTCTCAGCAACCACATGGTTACTCACAGACATCTATAATGAGATCTGGCACCCTCTTTTGGTCGGCAAGGATACATGCAGGCAGAACACTATACGTAGTAAATAAATAAAATTCTTAAACAAACAAACAAACAGCAAACCCGGTGGTGATGACACACCTTTAATCCCAGCACTTGGGAGGCAGAGGCAGGTGGATCTCTGTGAGTTCGAGGCCAGCCTGGTCTACAGAGCTAGTTCTAGAATAGGCTCCAAAGCTACATAGAGAAATCCTGTCTTGACACACACCCCCTCCTGCCAAAAAAAACCCCAAAAAACCAAATTCAACAAGTATTTGCTCCTATAAGCACACAGCCTAATTTGACCAGTGTCCATTCCCTGAGGCTTCATTTGTTTAACTTAAATTCCCCCCATGTGTGTGTGTGTGTGTGTGTGTGTGTGTGTGCGCGTGTGTGTATGCCCGTGCACACGTGTGTGCATGTTTATATGTACGTGCATGTGTAGAGAGGTCAGAGGTCAACCTCGGGTGACTTTCTTAGACTCTTTTTTGAGACCGAGTCTCTCACTGGTCTGGAGTTTGCTAACTAAGCTAGGCTGACTGGCCACTGTACACCGTGGATAAGCTTGTGGCTGTTTCTTAGTGCTGGGTTACGAACAGGTCACCATGCCTGGCATCTCTTATATGGGTTCTGAGGCTGGAGCGTCGGTCCTCTTGCTTATACAGCAAGCCACCTATAACTAAGTGATCTCCCCAGCTCCTACTTTACTTTTTTAAGTAGAAGACCAGAGAGCTTTATAGCCTTTCTCTAGTACCCAAAGTTATAGGACATTACATGCTGTAGGAGTCAGTGGTATCTTTTTGATAATCTACTTTTCAAGTTAGTATTTATTGAGAGCCTTCTCTGCTGCTGCGTTGGATGCAAGAGATACATAAATCAGTAAATTCATGAAGTCTTTGCCCAGTGAACTCTGTTATATGGAAATAGACTAAAGCCAGGCAAGAAAACAGTAGTAGAAAGTAGTAGAACATGATGAATTATGGGCTGAAACTCTCTGGAAAAAGCCAGGGTGCACTGAGACAGGAAGATGCAACCAATACACTGATCCAGGCAAAGAACATTGCGGGAACATGAATGGGAGCTCCAGCTTCTGGATCCAGCAAAGCTTCAATCCAGTTCCTCGCTGCCCTGCCAGCACCTGGTTATTTAGCTCTTCCTTGAAGCTCATGGGCTGTTAAGACAGTCTCTTCACTGCTAGCATGGATTTAATTAGGTACTTCCAGTTTCAATCACTAAAGTCTATTCTAAAACAACAGCCTTGATGGTAGAATACACTCTTCATTCTCATAAATTGAAGACAGNGAGAGAGAGTTCTTTGAGAAAGTAGAAAAGTGGGTCTGAAATATGAGCTTCATTAAGCCCTTTTTGGATATGTGCTTAATTAACTAAATAATAGAAATTGGGGTTTTTTTCATTAAAAATAATCCAACCTGAGATCCCCCAGTGACCACACCTGACCTGGATTTAGATAAATGGATAGAGCTAGAAAAAATTCATCCTGAGTGAGGTAGCCCAGACACACGCACACACAAAATCTGGTCTGTATTCCATTCTCCCGTTCAGGGGCCTCATGTAGGTATGTATTCTTTTATATGTGGGTGTTAACTTTTAAGCCTTCAATATGTATGCTACTAACTCAATAACCACAGTGGTTCCGTGTAACTGGAGGTTTCTCTCCCACCGGCCAGTTCCCAAATAACCACCCCGAGGCTTAATATTAATTACAAACTGTTTGGCTTCTTAGCTCAGGCTTGTTATTAATTAGCTCTTACAACTTAAATTAACCAATTTCTATTATTCTATATTTTACCATGATGCTCATGGCTTGCTTGTTACCTTTTATCTTGTTTCCCCAGCAGCTGCTGGCATCTCCCCAACTCCACCTTCTTTCTCCCTTGATCTTTGCTTGGATTTCTTGCCCGGCTCTATTCTGCCTGGCTATTGACCAATCCGCTTCTTTATTAAGCAATGGTAATAAAACACATCTACAGCATACAGAAGGGCATCCCAAATTAGTTCTGTATAGAGGAAGGAAGTGGGGGGATAGATCTCCCAAGAAAGGGATAGTAGAATATACAGTGAGAGAGAAACAGGGGGGAGAGTGGTAGATAAGGATTAAATGGAGAGGGAGAGAAAAAAGAGGGCAAGGGAGAAACAGCTAACATTAATGTCCACTTGAACAATCATACGGAAGCCTACTTCAGCAGAAGGTTCTTTAAATATATACATATATGAAAGAAATCTAAATGGAATCACCAAATGACGAGCGAGACAATGCCCCAACGAGACATTTCTCCACCAAGTGAAACCTTCAGTGCCAGGAATGGGTTACATCTAATTGAGTTGTTGACCAAAGGGGCCCCATGGAAACCCTCAAACAACTCAAGCTATTGCCATGGCAATTGGTTGATTTCTACAAAGAGATGGTAAGGCCCTATTTCTGAAGGCAACACCTATATCGCTCATTAAACACAGAGAAGTTAAGCTGGTACCGCCTACGTACACCTTCCCTACTGACGAGTGTTCATGGTACTAGCAGGTACTCTGCATGCTACCAGAGGAGAAAGGTAAACACCATCCCTGCTACAAACCATTCCATATACAAGGTTGGTCTGCCTTTGTGATATGCCGGGGAAAGAGTAGCACAAATGTTGTGTGAGGAACCACCCACTGTGTAACTGGATTTAAAACCCACTCCATGAGATGGAACCCATGCCTGGCACTGCTAGGGTGGCCAAGAATCTAAGACTAGATAGTCCATGGATCTTGGAGAAAACCAAATGCTATTGTTCTGCTGAAAGAATGTGGCAATAAAATGACTGCTGACAACATTCTGTTATACCCACAGATGCTGTCCTTCACTCAGGCAACATCAGAGATGAGTTCTCCTGCAGGAGATGGGAGCTAATACAGAGACCCACAACGGGACAGTGTGCATAGAGTAAGAGAATTAGGAACACTCAATCCTAAATGGGACATATTCGTCAAATCCTTCCCCTCAGGGCTCAGGGAAGTATGTGGAAGATGATACCAAGGAAACAGGACCTTCCAGATGTAAGATGACTGATGCACATAGACCAGGATAGCATGCATAGGCCTGCAGAGGTCCAACCAGATGAGGTCTCATGCTGAGACACAAGCTTCAGTCCCTAACTGTATTAGTTTATGTTACTGTTGCTATGATGAAACACTATGACCAAAAGCAATTTGGGAAGAAAATGTTTTATTCGGCTTAATCTTCCAGATTCATAGTCCTGATTGACATCACTGAAGGAAGTCAAAAGGGGAACTCAATCAGGGAAGGAACCTAAAAGCAGGAGCTGATGCAGAGATCATGGAGGAGCACTGCTTACTTGCTTGCTCACCATGGCTTGCTCAGCCTGTTTTTTTTAAAAAAAACTTTATTTTATTATTTTTTTATGGAACACAGGACCACCAGCCTGTGGATGTCCCCACCCACAAGGGACTGGACCCTCCCACATTCATTTCTAGTTAAGAAAATGATCTTTTGGCTTGCCTACAGCCCAATCTTATGGGACATTTTCTCAATTGTTATTTCCTTCTCTCAGATGACTCTAGCGTATCTCAAGTTGACGTAAAATAAGCCAGGACAACAACCAGGAGACTGTCTCCAACTAACAACCACTCACCAAAGGAAAATAATAGTATCCTCAAGGGACTCTCCCTGGGCATACAAACCACANTTTTTTTAAACTCTTACTGGTCTTTTGCTTGTATATCATATTTTCCAATTATGTTTTATGAGGTTAATGTGTGTGTGTGTGCATTTCTCATGTTCTTTATTTCCTTTTTTATGTTTCTTACTTTTTTATCCTTGTTTGTTCTTGTTTTTATTTGACTGAATCTTTTCTTAAGAGGGAGAAAGAAGACATGGAGTTGAAAAGGTGGGAGATGAGGAGAATCTGGGAGTAAATGAAGAAGGGAAAACCACGGTAATCAGAATATAATGTATGAAAATAACTTGACTTTCAATTAAAAAAATAATTTTCAACTAGAATTGGGCCATTGCTGTCATTACCAACTTTGACAGCTTTTTGTGGTCAACAATATGAAGATTGGTAGGAACCGAACACCTGGAAGCTAGACAGGTGGGGGATCATGAAATCATATTTCATCTGACAAATGCTGATCTGGGGAGATCCAGAGCATACAGAACATGTCCAAAGTCACCCAGCCTAAGAGTAGCCCAGCAAGATGTGCACACACAGGATGTACCCTCTGGCTTTTGCTGCAGGATCAGGCTACCTTCAAGCCATCCGTTTACTCACTTAACAGACAGTTTGAGTGATATTTATGTTTCAGACCTGGTTCTCAGTGGTCCCGACCTGTAGAGTTTCACTCTAACTAGACAATATTAGACAGAAAAAAATATGGGGATATCTGTTGAGAATAATCTAAAAAATATTTGATGAGACTATGATTCTGTGTCATGGTCTGTGTATGGGAAAGAGAGTCCTGTCCAGGAAAGCCCTCTTTGAAGAAGTGCTACTGAAGCCAATACATGAATGGGCAGAAGGAATCAGGCACATGGGAATGTGAAGGAAGAGAATCCCAAGGAGAGAAGGCAGTTGATGGAAAAGCTCCAACACTCGAACAAGTTGATATGTGTAAGGAAGAGAGTTGAACATAGTGAGATAAAGTAGGAAGGCAACTGAGCATGGCCTGAAGTTGAGGAGGTGACTGGGAGATAGATGGCACCCTCTGGAGTCCAAGTAGAAGGCTGGATTTCTACCGAGTTCAGTGGAAGGCCATTAGGGCAGTGTAAAGCACAGGAGAAACACCAATAGATATACACTTTAATAAAACATGATATGCCTACTACCTGGGCATGGAAATAAAAACTGAGAGCCTTGGTGAGGTAGCAAGGCTAGGAACTAGAATTGCATAGTAGGAGAGATGAGGAAGAATGAGAAGGTATATGAAGTAGGGGCAGGACTGGAGTTTGGTAGGGATGTGGGATTGGATAGAATTTGGGGCTATTGATCAATCATGGGTTAAGAAACCAAGCGGATAGTGTTTCCCCTTGGGGTGGATAAGGGAAACATAGAAATATAAACTTAGCAAGATTTTGCTCTTGCATCTCACCCCACACTCTTGAACAACTGGTGCTGGAGAAATGGCTCAGTGGTTAAGAGCACTGGCTGCTCTTGCAAAGGACCCCAGTTCAGTTCTCAGCACCCACATGGCGGCTCTCAACCACCCGTAACTCCATGTAATCTGACACCCTCTTCTAGATTCTGGCACCAGGTGCAAATGTGGCTCACAGACAAATGTGCAGGTAAAACGCACATCCTCTTAGACCACAAGAAGTCTACACTCAAGGTCAACAGCTGGCATGTCAATACAAAGAAGACTCAATAGAGAACCATCGAGGATGCAGGTCACAGACTGCCCTTCATGGCCATACAGTTGGCCATCTAGTGTTCCGTCTCTCATTGATCAGTGAGTGAAGAGTATGAATGGATTAACTACTGTTTCTAAAGAGAGAGGCACTGGGCAATTACTGAGATAGCTATCTAGCATGAGAAATGGCAGGTCCACCCCCAAGGGGAGGTGAGGAGAGGCAGGGTTGGATAGGGAAGGGTCTTCTAAGTGGAGAGAGAACCTGTCCAGAGGGGGGCAGGATCACCATGAGCTGGTACTGAGACAAGCAATACTCATGAAGACTTACATATAGTCCATCATGACAGGTGAGCGTTTTATTTTGCAAGAGAAAGGGAAGCATAGGAAATATCACCAGTAAGAGAGCAGAAAAGAAAGTCAGACTCATTCGCCCATTCATTCAATATTATTAACCCTAACCCATGTATAAAACTATTTCATGTATAAGCACTTGGTGAATATCCCCCTCCTAATGTAGACTCCAACCCTCTCTTTATGCCAAGTGGTCCTGGTAGGAAGGCTTGAGTCTGAGGGAACCAGGACCTGGGCCCTTAACTGTCTCTCTGTGTCTTGCTTGAATGAGGCCAGTTCTGTCAGAGAACTTTTGGACACTTTGGGGCACTGTTGGAGCTCAAGGGCTCTGAAGGCATCATCCTCTCTAAGTTTGCTTTCTGCTCTTACAGTCTTTGTACCCTCCCTCGCCTTTTTCTCTTCAAAGTTCCTCCTCTTTGGGCTTATAAATGTGTAAACTGTTGAAAAGCCAAGGAGGAGGTGCAGGGTGGAGACCCCTGGGGGTTGGGCGAGTGACCAACGCCCAGGAGCAGCCCGGATCCTGGGAGTCTTAGCTGGTGACCACGGAGAAAAGTGTAAGCGCTCCTTGCAAAGGGGCTCTGACAGGCTAAATCTAAACCAGATGTGCACCAGAGAGAGCAGCGCCTTTACTAAGTGTTGTGAAACGGCCCAGGGGAGGTAAATAAGCGAAAACAGGCCAGTTGCCTAGCAGCACATACAACAAAACAAGCAGCAGCTCAGCTGGCATTGGACCAGGCAGAGCAGCTTTCTGAGCGGGCTGAGGGTTGGGGGGAAACCGGGAGGGCTCAGTCTGTTGAGACCCAAGGAGCTGGCTCCCCAGCACCTTCCAAACTCCCCACTAGGCCATTTCTGATCCCTTGGGTGCTAGGGTCTGTCATATGATCTGCCCAGCTTGCCTCCACATTTGCAGTAACTGCTTTCAGTCAACCCCTGAGCATCAGTGTCACGGATTACTTAATGCAGAGGAAGGAGGGTCTGTCCCCGCTTCTGAAAAGTGCTGTGACTATATCCACTAAGAGGGGTAACAGCAGGGACAGGGTTGCAAAAGGTCTGCTGAAGGTCACCAATATACTTGACATATGCTTCTTCATCCACCAGTGCTCTATATCTCATGTATTTCTTGACCTTGCAGCCTATTATGATGGGATGGCTCCAAGTTAGACAGAGTAGATCAAAAGAGGCTCATGCCTTGTTCTTAAAGGATCTACAGCTTGTGGAGGAGATGACCATGATCAAGGAATCCCACACTCAAATGTGTGGTTGTAAATATTGCTTAATGTTTGTAAAGAAAATACAGAGTGGCAAGAAACAACAAAGCAATGGCCGAGTTTCCACAGTGTGTGAGGCAGTTTTCCTTCAGGAGGAGAAGCTGAGACATGCAAAATGGTTAGTACTCACCAGGAGAAAGGAGGGGCCAGAAAATGAGAAGGCTTTGTGACTGGGAGTGTTGGGGGAAAATAAATGCCTTGAGAAAAGGCTGGAGAAGTTTCAGTGTAGGGGTGACGAGGTCGAGAAGTAGGTAAGGGACAGGTTACCTGAGACACATGAGGTCACATGAGAAAGATGGAGGATTTTGTCTCAAGTTCCATGAGAAATGTATGGAGTTTATTTACTGATAACTCATTTCAGGAGTGTAGGAGTCCTGATTTTATTAGGTTCACATTTGTAAAAGATTATTCCTGGGTATAACATGGCAGTCGTGAGAAGGAATGAGAGAGAGGGCAGGAGAGCTAGTTGGGAGGATAGGATTATCAGCAAACTGAAAACAGAAAAGTTCACGAACCAGCTCAGGGTCACAGGGCGGGCTGGGATCCAAGCCTAGACTTGCAGGGTACCAATCAGGCTAGTGTTTCCAGGTTCCCACTGACTCCTCAGGCCAACTCTGCAGAAATTTCTTCACCCATATTTGACCCCTTGGAGGAGGAGTATATCCCCAGCCCAGCTGGAGGATGAGTAAGCACTGGTCTGTAAGGGTTCAATCAATACTGTCGACAAGAATGCCTTGCCTGCCACCCCAGTGCCCTTCAAATGTGATTCCATTTTGCCTATTCTCCCAGAGCTAGCCACCTTGACTGGAGAGATCTTTATCCCCACCAGGTCCTTAGAGAAAACCAATCTCTGGCAATGTGGAGTTATGAACATATACGGCTTGGCAGTGTCAGGTTTGCGTTCTTGATCTGCCATGCATGAGCTTCCCCTCCAAGATGGCTGTGTGTCCTGAGCAAGTTACTCAACCCTTGTGAATGGAATAAAAATGCTTGACTTCTAATATTAGTACCAATAGAAAATGTACTTTGAATTCCTCTCCTCCCTGACTCTCATCTACATTTTTGACATTTTGCTATTATCACTC
Organism: Ellobius talpinus; assembly: GCA_001685095.1. Taxonomy (NCBI): domain Eukaryota; kingdom Metazoa; phylum Chordata; class Mammalia; order Rodentia; family Cricetidae; genus Ellobius; species Ellobius talpinus. The sequence goes on from LOJH01013651.1 coordinate 24,012, forward strand.
TGGGCAGTGTACCTCCAAAGTAGATCATTGGTGTGTAATGTCTCAGTTGGACAAGGACAGGCCAAACTGAAGACCATGTCCATGAGACTTGATGGATGACCTCTCTTCCCACTGCAGGGCAGTGAAGCCTGAGCCCTAGGGAGGGGGGCTTTCTTGGTTAGGATTTCTATTGCTGCAATAGAATACCATAATAAAAACCAGCTCGGGGAGGAAAGCATGTATTTCAAAGTTACAGTTCCACATCACAGTCTATTGTCAAAGGAAGTCAGGACAGGTGCTGTGGGAACTCCTTCAGCCAATAGCCTTTAAAATACTGGCCCACTTTGGGCATGGTCTCATGTACTATAAATGCAAATGAAAAACATGTATGGGCCTCTTGGATGCTGGATTTGGTTCTAGTTCACAGCACATGCAGAGGACTGCAGATCACTACTCTTTCTGTGAGTATATCCCTAGATAAATAAACCTTTGTTATACTCCGTTCTGGGCTATTGTGGAACTCTTTTGTATGCCAACAAATTGGTGCCCAACATGGGGCTCAAACCCATGACCCTGGGATTAAGAATCTCATACCAAATAGGTAGATTAGTATGAGCTTACTCACACTAATAATAATAGTGAGTAATAGTGAGATTACATATGAGCTATTATTTATAGACAATTCACA
>LOJH01013652.1:7734-17835 GCA_001685095.1 Ellobius talpinus
ACACACACACACACACACACACACACACACACACACACACAAATCTGCTTTGTGGAGAGAAAGACAATCTCCATATGTGTGGCAGTGAGCTTGCTGTCAGTTGCATGCAACCACGGGTAACTGTCAATGAAGGGTGTTGTCTTATAAGCACTTGGAAAGAGAAATCATGGCCACTTGGCACTGGTGTGCTAAAAACAAGTTTTGTCGATCTGCTCATATTATTCCCTTGCCAGCATTCTGTATCAGTGTGCCAGCTTAATGAGGAAAATGAAGTGGGCATGGTGTGCTTGGACTTCATGGAAGTATTTGACAAGATCTTTTATGATCTCCCTTTGGAGAAGATGAAGAGATACAGCCACGTCAACAGAATATCACTGAAGGACAGCCTGTTGAAGAATCTGTGTCAGGAGGGGAGGGAAATGGTACAGGGTACCCTGCATGTCTGAGTGCTACCCCACTCCACGTTTTTATCAATGATCGTAATAAAAACACAGATCACGTACTTCCCAGATTCTCAGCAGTTGACACAAAGTTGGAATCAAGAACACCAGAGGACCGAGTTGGGATTCAAGAAGATCCCAACAGGCTGGAACAATGAGTCAAGGAAGATTAAAACTGAATGGGGTAGTGTCTGGGTACCTGTGGTTGGCTCTGTGTAATCCCATGCTGAAGCCATATGAGAAAGATGAGGAAATGCCGAGCAGTGTGAATTCACGTTTGAAAGCAGGTGATCAGTGTGCATCTGTGGAATGAGTGAATGAGGAGTGTTCCCTCCAAAATACTCCAGGTGACCTAAGCCCTCTGACCTCATCAGTCCCTTCTCACATCAGTGCTAACGACGCTGTTTATTCTGTGACAATGCTCACTTAAACTGTGAAAATAAACTTCTCCCTTCCTTCTACATTGCTTTGGAGAAAGAAATTTTTCCTCATTGATAATCACTTTCAATTTTTTTCCTGGCATCTTTGTTCATGTTTCTTTGAGTCAGTTGAGTTCCCTCTGCCTACAAAATACAATTCCAAATGAAAAAGGCAGGAAAGCAGCATTCTGAGTCAAGCTTGCATCTATAATGTGTATTATTCTCTCTCTCCCTCTTGCTCTCTATCCTCCCCGACACCTATAGTTCTGTTAGGGAGAACTATTTTCAAAACTTCTCCGACTGGTACAGTTTAAACAGAAACAAAAACAATACCTTGAATATTATTTTAAAATCTCCTATATCCCAATGGAACAGTAAGAGGCAAAATAGAGGGAGACTAAAGACAGGAAGAAAATGGAGAAAGTAAAAATGTAATCCCATTTATGTTGGTCCTCAATGTAGTGATGAAGATAAGAATTTGTACCATTTCAAAGAGAATAAAGTAAATAGAATGGAAAAGACATAGCCTGAGAGGGAGGGAGGGAGAGACAGAGACAGTCTATATGAAAGGGATAATATAAACTCTACCTGTGAGGCATTTTAGGAAGAGAGAAGCGAGCAGGAGATGTGTTATGAATTTGTGTGTCTGCTTAAAGGAGTAAGGAGAAGCAAGGAAAGAACAGATAACCAAGAGGAATACTGGGAAAGGATCCACAGGAGATGGGCAAGGTATGGCTAAGCAGTAGCAAGGACCAGGTTTAGAAGGGAGCCAGTGGGTTCTGAACCTGCTGTGTTTTAGATACTGTGCTAGGTGATCAGTCTGCAGTATTCACCAAGAAGTGGCTCTGTGCTTTCAACAGGTTTGCAGTCTTGAAACGGGTTGAAATGAAAGGCATGAAGTTAAAATTAGCTCAAGTTTTGCACGGACACAGTACAAGGCCAGGTCCCATTGCTAGGAAAGATGGAAGCCAAGGCAGGGGATGATGCAGGGCCAGTGGGTCTGATTTTTACAGTACTAAGGTACTAAGGAAAGCCAGAATTGAAACACTAGGGGAGGGGCATAGCTAACCGACAGGCTGGACCTGAGAAGAAGGAAACTGAGAAAATGTCTGAGTGTGGGCAGAGCCTGTTTTCTGAAACTGTGATGGGGTTGGAAGAGAGGGTAGCTTTTCTTTCCAGCATTATTTTGTTTGCTTGTTTGGTTGTTTAGAGGCAGGGTCTTTCTACGTAGCTCTGACTGTCCTGGAACTCGCTATGTAAACCAGGTTGGCCTCGATCTCAACTCACAGAACCCCGCCTGCCTCTGCCTCAGGGGTGCTGGGATTAAAGGCTTGCGCCACATCCTCTTCAGATGCTCCCTCTAAATTCCACCCACATCCCCTTTTACTCCTGCCCACTTCCTCCTCGTAACACTGCCTTGTGTGTCTCTCGGTCTCTCTTATTCATTGCCCACATCAGAGCTGAAGACTAGAATTTAAGACCAAGTATAAAAAGCGCTCTAACAGATCAATGGCCAAGGAATGACATTTATGCCTCTTATCAGCTCTAATCATGTGTTTGTTTAAACTTCAGTTTCCTTGTTTGTTTTCTCATTACCACCTAGCAGTAAAACAGTGTTTGCTTGATCTTTGTGTGGAAGTGTGAACTGAGTGTCTCTTGCTTTTTTAAGTGTGGATCCACAAAGCAGCCTGGGTGTTTACATAGAAGAGGCTCAAGCGGGTTTGTAGCCTTTCAACTTGCAAAGCCGTTATCTCCCAAACAAACTGCACTGCACACAAGTCCCCTTGCTTCCTTCCTCAAGGGTACCCCCCTCTCTTTTTTTTCTTTTTTTTTTTTATCATCTGGAGCTGAGCATTTGTAATATGTAGCAATGATTCACATATTACAAATATCGGTGTCTGTCTTGTTTCCTGCATGACTCTTTCCTTGTTGCTGCATCAAGACACATTTACTAAATATGCACTGTGTGACTTCTGGGCCCTGTGATGGGTAGTGGGTAGACACCAATAATTACTATACAGTAGGAAATCATAATGTTTATGGAGCTCATGTTACATGTCAGACACGAGGCCAATGCTTTACCTCTGTCATCTCATCCAGGCTGCCCATCCTCATCACTCTTAAGCTATAAAGGAGAAGATGCAAGCTTCTGAGGGATCAGAGATTGTGATTGACAGAACTACTGAACCCCATCTTCACAGACACTGTAAATATGTGCATCTCTTCATGACTCATCCCTCATAAAGTGGCCTACTGAGTCCTATCCTAGGACTGGTTGCCTTCCCCACAGTGTACTACCTACAGTCCTGAGGGTCTATGGCCCAAGGCTGATATCAACCCCCTCCCCCATTCACCTACGGTCTTCAAGGCCTATGGCCAAAGGCTGGTATCAACCTTTACACTTAACACACTTAATGCTGAGTGTTCATTGTTGTGTCAGAGAAACAAATATTTCTCCTCTCCCAGTGCTTTGTACAACTTTCACCAATATTTGACCAGAGCCCGAGCTGAACCATGGGAGAGAGGAAGAGCGTTGTTCCTCTCCAACTTCGTTTATCTTGCACAGTCATGCCATGTTTAAATTTTGGAGTACTCTCCAGGTCTGGTTTGCCTTAGGTTTCCATGCTATTAGACCTGAGCAATGATTTTCACTTCTTCTTTGACTTGGCGCATAATAATTGTACATATTTATAGAGTACAGTGTGGCATGTCAATGCAGGTACCCACTGTGTGATGGCCAGATCGGGTGATTGGCATATTCATAACCTCAGACTGCGTTCATTTATTTAATTTTTTTTATTATTTTACTTTACATGTATGCATGCTATGTCTCCAGGTATGTCTGTGCATCATGTATGTGCAGTATGCAGACAGGCAAAAAGAGAGCACTGGGTTCCCTGAACTGGAGAGTTAGAGACAGCTGTAAGCTGCCATGTGGATGCTGGGAATGGAACCTGGGTCCTCTGGAAGAGCAACCAGCGCTCACAACTGCTGAGTGATCTCTCCAGCTCCTTTGTTCTTATCTTTATGTTGAAAATGTTCAGAGTACTCTCGACTGTTCTAAAATACACAGTAATTGTTAAAAAGGTCGCTCCACTGTGCTAAAGGGCACTTGCAGTTATTACTCCTTCAACTAATGCCCCCCAGATTCTTACCATGCTCTCTCCATCTCCCTCCCCTTCCCCAGCCCTGATAATCACATATCCTCTCTGTTTTCCCAAGATCAACTTGTAAAGCTTCTTCAGTCATGCTGTCTGTGTCCTTAGCCCTTTGCACCGTGGTGATGCATGGTGTCAGTTTGTCTGCTGATAGTGCTAACTTCATTCCTGTTAATAAAGTGGCATCCATGTTTCTCTGGTATAAAATCATTTTCCATTTGAAATTAATAGTTAATGTGTGGACAACTACCTTGGGGCTATCAATAGTCTGATCTCCATGAAACTGTTAACCAATACGTTTCCATTCACTGATAGTATTTACCAGAATCAATTAGAACCCTGGCAGTTGCAGAATTCTAAGCTTTACTCTCTTGTTCTTTCTCTATTTGCAAATTTGCATCCTACTCCCATAAGGAGCTTCCATTCCTTCCTTTCTTGTTTATAAACCTGCTTATTTATTTGGCACCTCTATAGATTTATCATTACTAGTTTTGATGTTCAAAATGTCCTGTGTTTGACCAGTAGGGAGTTTTCCAAGCTGGCTTTTCCTTCTTTTGAACAAAACTGTAGCTCTTGTTTAAACATCCTTACTTTCATGGCCAATCAGATACTTAGCATCACTAATCCTGGTAGTTTCTATAGCCTCGCCCTAGGGTCAGACAGTTCTCCAAGAAGATATCCATCCCGCAGGGTCCTTTAGGAATGGAACTGAGTTGTCCAAAATCTTGATGGCGTAATAGATAGGCCTTTAATGAACTTATACCAGTTGCCCTCCTACAGATTAGGCCACCCCTCTCCAAGGAACTAACAAATGGTGTCAGAGGAAGTGGCTGATTTATTTTTCGTTCATTTTTCTTACTTTTTTCATTCACTTCACACCTGTCGATCCCCGCCATCAAATCCACGCTGATGCGGAGCTAATGGAGAATGCCCAGCCGCAGTCACCATGAAGGGACTAGGGCCTTGAACATGCTGGTCTTGGCCTTAACTCTCCAGGAAAGCAGGGACCATCTTTAAGACCGAGATTTTCAAATCTTCTGTACTTCTCGTTGTAATTTACCTCAAGATCCAAAAGGGGATGTATCTTCATCCCATTTGCAGCCTTGCTGGGGCTATGCCCAGACTGATGGGCAGTGGCCTCTACTGCACCAGCTAGCAGGCTCCTCTGCTATCCCTCCAGTACAGTCAGCTGAAGAAGGTGACCTACATGAGCAGTCACTTTCCTCATCCCCTCTATGTCAACCTCCTTTCCAGCTCTGGAACGAGCACCCAGAGCAGCCCATGTGCATCAGAGTTGTTTGTTTATATCCAGACACTGAAGTTGAGGCTGACTACAGTATTCTCATTTCTCGAGCAAACGGTCAGCAGACCTGCCTTTTCTCCCTCCTGATATTTACTTGATCCATGCCCCCAAGAGAGCCAGAGACAGGGGCTCTGGGCAGCGCCTGTGTTTTCTGGCAGTGATGGTGCTGCTCCTGGCACACCCCCGCCCCTGGATATTTGAGGTTGGGCAGAACTGCCCCGTTGTAAATAGCAGGTTGTAGGTTTTTATGAACAGGAAAATGATGAAGCTCATTCTTGGCACTTGTCATTTTCATTTCCAAATCTACCATTTAAATATTTGTCAATAACCAGACAGCTCAGAGGACACAAATGGTATATAAACTTGTTCTTTGCCAGAACTCTTTTTGCTAGAAGTCAGTGATAGGGTATTACAGTTACAGCAAGATGAATTGTCCCTTTTTATACATTATTTTTCCTTATGATTTGAGAATAAAAGAACACAAGTGAAATACCCAAATCCCTTTCTCTGGATCCACATTCAGTTAAGTGTTCTGTCTTTTATAGTCTCAACTAGAGGGAAATGTGTTGAGCATGTGTCTGATATTCTAGAGCTCATTTAAATCCACCGTGTGTTTGAAACACAGCAGTATGTGGAAACATACAAACTGTGGTACAGAGAAGCACCCCCTCATACACACGCGCACACACACACACACACACACACACACACACACATAACATATCTCTCCTTTCTGCCAAGAAGGGTTTTTTTTATTGGCAGTTTTTAAAAGGTTCACTCTGTTAAAAATGTTATAGACCAAATGGTTCTGTGATTGGCTCGATGGGGGCACTAACTTGAGCCATGGAAGGGAGGGATGGCTGCAGAAGTCAGCGTCTCATTTATTTACACAGAGGATTGTTGTTAATGGTCAGACACTGCTCCAGAGAGCAGTCATGTGTGTAGTTCATAAGAAGGGAATCAGATCCTGAGATAGTTATTTATTTTAAGCAGAGACGGTTCAAAGTGAGGAGACTAGCGTTCCACATGCTGGCATTCTGGCACACCGTCTCTCCCCACACGCTGGCATTCTAGCATGCCGTCTCTCCCCGTTTATGACATTGTTGATGACACTGTGGGCCTCGAGGCTGTGCAGAGGGCTCTGTGAAAAGCGCCACAGTCACCAGCTTTTCTCTTGTGGTCTCTCGTTCTGACACGACATGCCTTTCATCTAGCTATGTTTCCAAAATCTGTGTATGCAAATATCCAGGGGACACACCAAGTGTTGCTTTAAAATAGACAGTCACCAAATTCAATCCATACTTGTGCGTTTGTGTTTTCTTTTCTCTCCTCTCCAGAACAAGAAACTCCTTTATGAGAAGATGAAGGGAGGGCAGAGGCGGAAGCGGAGGGTAAGTCACACAAAGGCCCGACGGTGCTGGGGCATTTCGTGTTTCTGAGTGGGGCAATTGAAGCGTTCGGCTTGGGGAAAGTGGCAGAATCTTTTCTGGTGCGCTCCCAAAGAGCAGAACAGAAGTCCTGTGTGGCAAGGGCCATACCTAGCAGATGTACCCTTGGTTTCTGGGGTGGCATGGTTTTCTCCCAAAGCTTTAGGACATGATTTTTATGAAACACTCACTACTTCCCTTCTGACCAGCAATGAATGGCAACCCACCCAGGGAGGGTAAGAGTGTGCAGAGAAGGTTTGAGGGCATGATTTTCCTCAAATACTCTGAAGCCAGCGGAGGAAATGGCTCACACATCTGCGTCAGTTATGTAAATCACATGACAGACATCATAAAGTGTGAAAGTACATACTGCAGGCTGTCATTTTGAATTTCTTCTACATGTTTTCCTTATTGACCAAGCCACAGTGGTGGAGAATGCATGCCTCCTGTCTCATTTGCTGACTGCCAAGTCTAGCACAGGCTTGGTTCGTTCTCTTTGGAAGGACTGTCTGAGATGGCCTTTGGTCTCTTAGGTTTTCATTTTGCTACTCCTTATATGGTGGTGCCTGGTATAAATCTGAACATCAAGGTCATATTGGGTTTCCAATGCATGTTATAGCCCTGAGACTTAACAGATCAATGTCCATCCTGTTATTCTACTGGTACCTTACTGGGCAGAAGGATCTGAACACTGGCATCTTTTATCTGACCAAACAGGAGGGGTAAAAACCCTGCTAGTACACAGTAAAGTGTACATACATAGTCATTATTTTACTTACAATATACAAACCAACCTGTATGCCCAAGGTCACTGACCATTTGTTTGGAATAGCAAGTACCTGGATCTNGGGGGGGAATCGGGAATCTAGATAGTGGAAATTGTGGCCAATCTGAAGAGCTTGTCCAAGTCCAACAAGAAAATGTTTTAAGAAGTGTGGAGTTTCTGGCCTTGGTATTAATCAGAAGGCCCCGGGTTGCCTGACAAACACAGAAGACCCACAATTTCCTACGCAAAAAGCAGAAAGCTGTTAAATCTGGAAACAGATCTTCTTTGGGAGAATAAACGGGGTTATTAGGGTTTCTTTTGGTGATTACAGCTTCCAGTGGCAGATGGTGACAGGAAGGGTGTAATGTGTTCTTGAAAGAGCATCAAGAAATTCTATTCTAGGAGCTCAGAATACACAGAATTTACCAGGAAGATGGCTTGAATATCCCCCATGGTACAGCAAGGACATTTCCAAATAAGGCCAATGACTGACCTCAACTGAATAACAGCATGTAGTTTTAATTGTCTCTACTTGCTGGTCTACCATGCCTTCTGCCATGACTTTGAGGAACTTAGGTTGACTTTAGATCATATTTGCATGAGACCAGTGATTACCAAAACACAAAATTCTGGCTAAGACATATGTTATAAGGGATTTTTACTTTGGCCTCAACTTCTTTCGCATAAACAAGGCTTAGACTTTAGAAAAATAAGAGTTATTTATTTGACTTTATGTGACCCAGGCTTTCAGGTTCCTTCTATTCCCAGAGTTCTATCAAGCCCATTCTCATTCCTTTTTCCCTGGGCTCCTCTAAACTGACAAGGAAGTAGAAATCCCCATCACCTCACCTCAGCTGCTGCTCCCCATCTTGGAGACCTTAACCACCCTCTCTGGAGCACGAACCAGTATAAAGAAAGCATAGCTCACTTATTTGAAGAATTAAGGCTTCCCCCAGAAAATTTCACCATCTACATGGGGTTGAATATGACAGGAAGCCAAGTTCCATGCCAAGCTGTTCTTCCAGTTGTCAGATGTGAATAGCCATCTCTATATTGCCATATATATATTAAACAATTGCGAGTTCTTCAGAGCACACTTAAAACAAAGCACTTGAATGGATAATTGAACATTCATCCAAAAGTGCCCAGGCTTGGCCTTGGCATCTCCTTCTTCCCTTTTCCTACAACTTTTGACATTTTCTGGGTCTAGACAGCCTATCTTGCACCATGGGAGTTTCTTAGCAAGGGGTTAATCTTTAACATTACAATCAAAGCTTCAGGTTATTTTGTGTGACTTTTTTTCCCAACTCTGAGCCATTTGAATTTCTAGATGCTTCACAAATAAAAGATCAATGTACTTTTAAGTGATTCTGAAAAAAATTAACTCTGAGGCTGTGTCTTGTTACCACCTAATTTTAAATCCACAAATTACCTTAAACAGTCTATCAGCTATGTAGTCCCGCAGTTGACAAATATGAAGATCTAATATTCTCTTTTAATGTATCAGAATTTTAAGAATCAATACTGTTACGAAACTGCAAGTATTTATGGTATTGAATACACCTTTTCTAAGCACATTACATCTGCCTGCTCAGAGGTTCTTAGATGACTCCATAGGGTGAGCCAGACCACACTAGTTGACAATTTCCAACAGAAACTGTACTATTTTTTAAAATAAATCTTTTATCTAAAGATTTATTTCATTATTATGTTTACAGTGTCCTGCCTGCATGTACACATGCAGGCCAGAAGAGGGCATCAGATCTCATTGCAGATGGTTGTGAACCACCATGTGGTTGCTGGCAAATGAACTCAAGACCTCTAGAAAAGCAGCCAGTTAGTGCTCTGAACTTCTGAGCTATCTCTCCAGCTCAACAGAAAGTGCCCTACTTTGAATCCCTTTTTGTGACATGCTTCTTTTCAAATATATAAAGACTCCGTTCATTTTGTAGTCCTCCTCTTCTCGTGAGTCTTCTTTGCAGAGTAGCTGGGTCCTTCCTGATTTATGCTTTTATACACCAGACTGTGAAGTACAAGGACTACTCATGGGTTCCAGTCCTTGTCTTTTGAAACACGCTTGCTTGCTCACCTTGCCAAGGGAACTGTGCAGGCCAGGCCCACACAAGAATTGTGTCTATTCACTCATGGGGGCTTAGCACTGCAATTGGATTGCGCCTCTTTTGTAACCTCTGCCTGTTTCTTACATTTCTGGTCCGCTGCTGGAAGACAACTTCAGTAAGCCAATATCTTCCAGAATGTTTGAAATTTTTCCTGCTCACTAAATATTATGTTGCACAGCTCCAGTTACCAGTTCAAATCCAAACCTCAAAAAAATTGATATTATTGGAGAAGCAATGGGAACTCCTTGCCTCATTCAGAACATCAAATGAAAGCAATTCCAAAATATGGAGGCCTAAATAAAAGACCCTTCTGGATGGCTTTGTGTTTTATTTCAGGGGTTTTTGTTTGTTTATTTGGTTGTTGTTTTGTTTGTTTGGGTTTTTGTTTGTTTGTTTGTTTTGTTTGTTTGTTTGTTTTGATACAGGGTTTCTCTGTAGCTTTGGAGCCTGTCCTGGAACTAGCTCTTG
>LOJH01013653.1:12839-24677 GCA_001685095.1 Ellobius talpinus
AATCAGCGTTTTATTAAAATACATGATTGACAGAATACAGATAATTCTGCACCAGCTGGGTATGCGGCTGCCTAGATAAAACTGTCTCTTTCTTTGTGTGTGTATGTGTGTGTATGTGTGTGTATGTGTGTGTGTGTGTGCTCTCTGTGTGTGTGCATCCTCTCTGTCTCTCTTTGTCTCTCTCTCCCTCTCTCACTCTGTGTGTGTTCTCTCTCTCTCTTTCTCTCTCTCTGTCCTCTCTGTCTCTCTCTCTCCTTCTACTTCTATATCTCTGTGTCTTTCTATAGATTCCTAATTCTTTGTTTCTATCACTCCTTGCCTTCACTCTCTCTTTCTCCTCCCCGTGTTTTTCTCCTCCTCCCCCCACCACATACACACAAACTATCTCACACACTGTCCCCTGCCATAGGTACCTCAGAGCAAGCAGGGTTTCTCAAGAAGAGGCTCCTAGTGCTTCCAGGAGGAAACCCTCACCTATCAGAGAGGAAAACGGGGCCTGGAAGCGTGGGTGGGGCTGGAATAGAAAATAGGAAGTGTTGAGAGCATTTGGCCATAGGACTTCACTCTCTCCCAGTGTTACTCCTGGGGCATCCTGGTGAGACTGATGTCCCTGCCCTACCTGAATACACCTACAAAATTCCTCTTCACAGCCCCATCACCTCACTACAATGGACTTACCAAAATGCCACTCAGAAGATCCCAGAGGAAACAGGAGTAAGCAGGAGGGAATGGCTGACCCTCTGCCCTCCTCTCCTGCAGCCCCATATGGTCTTGGCATAAGAGGGCTGCAGAAATCCAATAACATCTTCGGAGCCTGTCCAGATTTAACAGAACCATCTGTGAAAACACAGCTTGCCAGGGTGTGGGGGGGGTACACTGTGGCTACAAATTGAGGGTTAAGGCACAGTGCCAGAAGGTAGAAGAGTAGAAAAGAGGGTACCACTGAGGTGGACAGAGGCGTGAAGAGAAGACAGTGAACAGCACCCCAATGGCATTGTCTTTCCTGTGGTGACCACTTAAAACATGTAGGAATATACTCCTGAGGTGGGTCAAGCGCACAGTGACTATCAAGAGGGAGGCGGGTCACACAATCTGAACTTGGACAGACTCTGTAGCCCTATGGTCCTGCTGCTAATCCACTTTTGGGCAGAGATTCAAGACAGACCTTTAAGCAAAAGATGCTTAAAGGTCCAGAGCTTATCTGCAGGTCCAGGGAAGCATGCCAGACCTCTAAAGGCTAGCAAATGACCACAGTACAGTGAGATCACAGACAGAGCTACAGGAAGGTAAACATACTAAACATATTACAATATGTTTTCCAGACCATCAAGATTTTGCAATTTCTTTTATTATTTTCGGTCCATGTAATTGTATGACAAAGGGGATTTGCTATTAATGCTTTCTTTAAAAGACTTGACATATGAAAAGTAAGAAATGCCTCTTCTTCATTACACAGGAAGAAGTTGGGATGTGTAAAGCATTGCCCCGTGGTAAACTAGCAGAAGCCCCAGGTGAACCAGACAGACACATGTGTCTGCCATGCAAGCAAATCCAAGTGCATCAGGGACACAGCATATAAAAGCAGAGTCATGAGAGGGAACAGGCAGGGGAAGCCAGGGACAGAGGAGGGAACAGGAAGGGGAGAAGCTAAAAGGGCAACTGACAGAAGCCACGGGGAGATCAGAGAAGAGTGGGGATGGAAAGGGGCCTGGGACCATGGCTGGAAAAGCACGGGAGGACTTGGCAGTGGAAAAAAACCCAGAGGAAACTGACAGAATAAGACCTAACCACCTGGGACATTTGTCCCCAAGGACTATCACAAGAAATAAACACAGGCACCCTGATTTTCTCTGTATCCATGAAGCCAAAATTCATTCTTTCCTCCAAACATGGTCTACAGGCCTTGGGGACCCTAAGCCTCCTTTCTCTCTGTGGTGGACTCAGACACTAGAGGGACCCAGAATCTGTATTCCATGCTCCCAAAACACACTCAGATGTCAAGCCTGAAGGAAGCAAGGCAATGGCCTAGTGGCAGGGAGGCTGCTCCTGGTCCAGGCTGGTGGCCAAGGCCCATCCTCCCATTGTGATGTTGTTTCCTTTCCAGCTGCCTCTGTGGTGCTGGCCCCAAGGGCGAGCAGATAAACACCCTCCTGGCTCTGCCCCAACAGGCAGAGGATTTGCAGCAGCAGCCTACTTTGCTCTGTGGAGACCCTGTCTTCACTCCCCTCATGCCCTCTGAGTAGCCACTGGGTTTCCAGGGAATGAGAACGGACTGGGTTGTGTCAAGGAGTCAACAACCACAGCCACTGCGAGAGCAGCACGGTCACTGTTCCTCATTCCTCCAGCAAAGAACCCCAAAGCTCTCTAGGGCTTTGGAGGGAACAGTTCAGGAAGGCCTGCACAGGGGCTTCTAAATCATCCCCCAGTCACCTATGGCCCCTCTCCCCATAAGCCGGGGGCACTGGCCTCTTCCTGTCCACACTCCCCTACCCCCACTAGTTCAGTGGATAGAATTGTGGAGACTAGCCCCATCCCTGAGCCCTCTCAGCCTCCAGTTAAGATGGAGCCCCATCTTCCCAGGGGCAAAGCTGGTGGTCACCTTCAGGTCCCCAAGGTGTTGGCATGCAGCAGTGCCCTCCGGCTAGCTTACAATGCAGCACAGGGAAGAACTGAGGCAGGCTCCTCCCGGGAGCTCCCAGCTGTTTTGATGTTGAACACAGATGACAATGGCGGGGAGTGGTGGGGAAGGAGCTTTCGAGCTGCTGTTTTAAATGACAGCCATTGTTCCTTGGCAAGTTTATGATCAAAGAGAAGAAAGAGGCCTTTTTAAGAAACCATGTCGCACATTTATGGAGTCCCAGAGGATTGGGGAAGAGGCTCCGAAGAGGAGGAAGAAAGAATGAAGAGGGAAGCTGTAACAAAGCGGAGGGCAGCTCCAGGCTGGAGTCTGCAACCTTGCCTCTCCCCAGAGTCCCAGAGCATGGTCCACAGAAGCGGCTTCCCAGCACAGCCACCAGACACTGGAGCTCTGCTGCTAAGTGACCCCAAAACTAGGCCCAGCAGAAGTAACAAGAGGCAGGTGATGGCCCTTTCTCCCATAATAGAGGCTTCTTGAACCAGACCCAGAAGACATATATCCATGTCCGACCCCTCCTCCCCTGCCATGGCTTACCTCCCTCTCTCCTCCTCCCCTCCCCTCCCCAGCAAAGATAACAAGGATGGAGAGATGGGCCCCTTTGAATGGATCTTTACAGTGTCTAGGCTGAGCTGAATCTCAGACAGCATCCCATATGAGCCAGGTTCCTGCTGGCATGAACCCCCGAGGCCCCATAGCTACACACTGCTACTCAATATTCTCAGTCTAGCCCTCCCTGAGCCAGCAACTCTCCCCAGAGACAGGACTGAGGGTCACACATCCAACTCCTAGCTACTGATGCTGGCCAACTACTCTTAAGCTAAATGGCCAGGCACACCCCCTTTTCTCACCCTGGCCCCACCCACCCCCAGGTCCCATGTTCTTGGCACTCACAGTGGAGTCTCTGCACAGCAGCAGATGGATCTGGAAACTTGCTCAACTTGCTTTAGGCTCCACCCAGAACTATAGCCCAGCAGTCCATGTCTCTGGCCCATCAGGTGGTTCTGAGACTGATGTCTAAGAATCATTTGATAAGGGTAAGACTGTCAACCACCCAGGCATGTGCTGGTACTGTGGGTCTGGGCATGACACTCTGAGGATCATACCCTGAGCTTCTGGCATGCTGTGGTCCCTATTGTGTGAATGGTTTCCACAGCACACTTGGGTCTCACCTTATCAGCATCCACATACCTTGTAGATATTCAGTCGATAGTCTTGAAGTAGAGGTCCATAGACTGAACACTCTTCCGCCATTGAAGAAACAGCTGTGAGCCAAGAAAGGTCTTTCACATGAGGGCTGAAAAGATGACTTAGTGTTTGCTGTTCTAGCATGAGTAACTGTGTTTGGATCCCCAGCACATACACAAAAAGCTAGATATGTCAGTGTTTTCTTATAAACCCAGTGCTGGGGAGGTAAAGACAGATGGATCACTGGGGCTTCCTGGCTAGCCAGTCTAGGCAAACCACTGAGCTTCGGTTCAGTTCAGTGAGAGACTGTGTCTCAAAAAATAAAGTGGAAAAAAAATCTAGGAAGACATCTGATATCAACCTCTGGCCACTCCATGCATATGTGCACACATACCTTAACATCTGTCCACACACACACGAACACATACACCATGCACAGATATATACACATGCATGCAAAGAACACAGGAGACCGTATTACTGAATGAGGTGTCATAGAGAAGCCCCCTAACAAAGTCCTCTCTGAGTGGGTATCTGGAGGACTGGGCCCACCACAGCAGTCACAAGCTTTCTGGCTCAACGGCTTCCTCCGGATCCATTATTGTACCAGCACCACAATAGCATATGTTATTTCTAGTTTAAATTGTCAATATTAATCTAATGCCTGCGATGAATGGAGTGGTGATGATAAACGGGGTGTTGAATAAAGATGAAGGCTCCAGCAGCCTAGGAGAAAATTCCCTCTGACTTAAAGTTACCGTCCTGATTAAAATTTCCATTTTATTATCCTAATCAGCAATCTTTGTTCAATGTGCTATGATTTCTATTTTCCCCACTTAGAGAGATAATTAACAACACTATAAACATATTAAAAGTAAAATGTTTATTAAAATTACTCTGTTATCGGTATTTAACTTCTTTTTCAGCTACACGGTGCTTCATTAAGACACACCCAGGCCTCCAGAAAGACTTCCTCATTCTCAAATGAATCATCCTCTCCCTGCTGGGAGCCTCATCTTGTCCCCAAAGTCCCTGGAAGCAGACAACCCTGGTCCTGGTCACATGCTCGAATGTTCTGTCAACTTAAGCCTGCTTAATTGCGTTTCACTCAGCTGAAAATATCTTTGAGCCTAGAAGAGTCATTTCCCCATTATTAATGAGTGGCTGGGGTAGAAAAGACACAGCCGGGAAACTGAGGCATAGGAGAACACCAAAAAAAAAAACCTCCACAGAAGGCACATTCACAACTCTCTGGAATAGGAAAGGTGGTTCATGAGCAGCTGTGATGAGCCTGGTTTATGCCAGGCTTGGGGCAGATACCACACCTCCACAGCCACAGAAGCTGACTCCAGGTGGGACACCAGATGTATGCTTTGAGCCACAGTGAGAAAACTGTCTGAGTCTATACACTGACCCTTATACAAACGTGGAATCTGACTCCCCTTATGGGCTGTCTGTTCAGGAAGTATGGAAGCCTGGACCCACGTAGAAAGGTCCCTCACAAGTCCCAGGGAAGCATCCTAAGATCATGTGGTTTCTGTTTCGGTCCTCCTTCTTGAACTTATCATCTCCATGGAAGGGGAATTTTAACTGATCGTCAACTCCATGGCCACCTGGCTGCATCCTTAGAACAAGACTGATAGAATGATGGAAATAGTTCTGTTAGTAAAGGACTTGCTCTTCAGCACAAGGGCCTGAACTCAGTTCCAATAACCCACCTTAAAAAAAAGTCAGAAGTGATGTCATGCACATGCAATGCCTGTGCGGGGACATGGGGACAGCCAGAGACCTGGAGTCACTAGCCTAGTCTCTTAGTGAGTTCCAATCTAATGAGAGATCTTATCTCAAAAACGATAGACCATGGGTGAGGGACAATACCCAAGGCTTCCTCTAGCCTTCACAAGCATGTTTACACATGTGCATGTATACCCAAACACGGACACATGCATTCATATACATAAGAGCACATATACATATTCATGCATAGGTGTATGCATGGCACACAAAAACCAGGCTGACTAGGGACCAGAAATTGTCCTTCCTATAACTGGAGTCTAGACAGGCCATGGGACTGCCACCACTCCTACAGAAAGCTTGGCTTAAAGCTCTTTGGTACAGAACCTCGTGAATTGGGCAGACTCTCGGCATTACAGACTGGGAAACTGAAGTCTGGTGTAATTAAGGACCCCAAGTAAATCAAAAGGACCACAGGCTGGCGGCAGCCCTAATACCAGCTGCCTTCTACACCAATACAGGCTCAGGCCACTGGCAAGGTCCTCCTTCTGAAACAGGAATCCAGCCAGACCTCTCTGCTGCTGCTGCTGCGTGCCCCAGAGACCCCATGTCAGTCTGTCTGTGGGGGATGTTTTTTCCATGATGTGTGTTTCAACCTGGAGCATATCCAGGGATCCTGGAGTCTCCATTGGGAAGATCACATTCTGTTAGTCAGTGTGAAGGGGTGCCCACCCTCTGACCTCACTGGAAGGAACTGGCATTGAAGTTGACCACACTTGGGGAAATGGAGGAAGCAGTTCAGCACACAGGCCCAGGGGTGAGGGCCATTCATCTCATGCCACCAAAGGAAATGAAATCATTATGTCTGCAGCTACAGAACCCAAAGAACAAATTTCCTGCCAGGATAATAAATGGATTCTTTTGTTTTCCCCTGGGTTCCCATCACATGACCCTCCTTCCTCACTCAGGTGACTTTGTGGGATAAATACCCAGAGGTTTCAGTTTCAACCTGGGAAACTGGCTGGGGTTGGGGGTGGGACTCATCAGCACCCACCACTGCTCCACTCTTCCTTCATCGTTCCTTCCTAAAACACTTCCTGCAAAGGTGAGTGGGCTCCCCTGCTCTCTCACCCTCTCTTCAAAGACTTTCGTAAAAAGAACCCCTCTCCACCCCCAGAGGTTTCGCCGTAACTCTGGAGAAGAGTGGAGAAGAAGCCATTTTACCACTGACGAGATGTCACACAAGATGTGCTCTGGAAACAATAATGAATAGTAAACACGAGCTATAAAGTTCTCAGGGCTGGCAGAGGAGCACCAGGGCTATGCTCCAGTTGATGCACATGGAGGGAGCAATGCAGGACTTGGGAGGTATGGCAGCATTATGGGCAACCTGGGTTCCACTGGGCTGCACTAACGCTCTCCCAAATGGGGCCTCGGAGCCCTGCCCTGGCAGATGGCAATGTGAAGCAATGAACCACTTCATAATGGGCTTCTGCTCAACCACCAAAGAGCACTCAACTTCTGAAATGGGTCTGGATTTGCAAAGAAAAATTGCTTCTGGCTTAACACCCAACCAGAGCCTGGCGCATGGTGAACTAGACTAGGAAAATCTATGGGCTGCCCCTTGCTCTTCTGCCTCCTGGCCTCTGAGGTGGGCAATGGCCAAAAACTGGCACACTACTCCGATGGATTGAAAAGGCATCACCGAAAGGGTGACACCCTATTTTCTCAAAAGAGTGGCACACATTAGGACACCCTTTGCAGAGCAGAAATAACCACAGAAGGACCTCTTCTCTTTGGCCTGGACACAAATTCTCCCACCACCAGCATGTCGGGGTCTGGGGGAGGTGGGCATGGAGAGGGTAGTTCTAGTTATCCACCAGAGAACAGAGTGTTGGGACCTTGCAAGGTAACCCCAGACGGCACTGGAAAACAATGACCTATGAGCACTTCTGGGCAAAAATGGATAAAAGGAGATCCGGGTCTTGATGGGAACAATTAAGTCATGCCTCCCAGGAAGAGAGTGTGCTCTTGAGTGTAGCTGCCATTATCTGAGGTCAACTGCACAGTTTCTCAGACAAGAAGTCCAGCCTGAAGGAGGTGAGTAAGTGGCTCTGTGGCTTATGTTCCCCTACCCCTGACTAAAGAGTCCCAACGCTACAGCAGAGATTCATGGATGTTCAGTTGGCCACATCCTCCAACCTCCTTCTGTACCTGAACCTCTCCATTTGTGTTCTTGTCTATAACTTTGTAAACTATTCTTTATGGCTTTGTCTTTCCCACTAAACATTTCTCCAGAGCATCCTGTCTCACTTAGCTTCTTTAGCAAGATGAATGGATGAATGGATGGATGGATGGATGGATGGGCTGAATTACTCAAAGCATATTATCTTGATCAACAATACATCTTATGGAAGAGATGAAATTAAAAGTCACCAAGGGCTGCTCCACAGTGGATATTGTTCTACATATATTTACACTCTATTTAACTTACGTGGTTATTTCAAGGAGCCTTATTTGGGTATTTAGCAAAAAGGAAAGTCCTATGTTTGCACCCCAAAGTCAGGTCTATGGAGGACTCAACATGCAGTATTCTTACACTGACCATCTTTAAGTAATGGGTACAGCAAATGTTTGCTGGGTACCTGCTGGGCACACACTGAAAATCTAAAGGTAAACCTGCAGCAGCATCAGATGGCACACTTCTTCACTAGCAGAGGAACACAAGTTCTCCAATGACTACATACAAGATAAAGACAATCACATCAAAACACAGGCAAGCTGGAAGAGATTATGGTGAGCACAGAGAAAGGAAATAGACAGATGATCCTCTTTTTAAAACAGCAACAACTATAGAGCTGTACCAAAGTAACAGAATCACATCTCAGCATCCTGGTGGCAGACCAAAGACAACCAACAGTCTGAGAAGCATGTGTGCTTCATTGAAAACACTGAGCATCTGTGGCATTCTTACCTAGGCCTGAACCACCTGACTCTGCTAACAGGGGAGAGCAAAGAACCAAACGTGACTCATTGGATGTGGAATGACTGGGATGCTTGTGTCAGCATCAGCAGCAGACATGGACCACCGCATCAGAGGAGACTGTGGCATGACTGGAGCGAGCACCTTCTCATCTGTGGCTAGACACATAATACATGAAGGTCAGAGAGGACCAATATGCCCGCCTCATCCTCACAGCTTTTAGCCTGTGCTTCCTCATAAGAGATCTTCAAGGTCCTGCTGGAAATCCAAAGCATGAGTCAATCCTGAAAGTGCCTGATCTTTGGATGTTCATCCACCTATGAACCCACCCAAAAAAACCAAACAAACAAACAAACAAAAAACTCCATTGAGAAAGGAAGAAGACTAAGTGGCTTGGGACAGGAAGACCTCCAGCCTACACACACAGGCTGCTATGTGCTGTAGTGCACACAAAGAATACCCCCTCTCCATCGGTCCATGTGTTAACAACATGGTGGTATCAGGAGGTGATGAACCATTAAGAGATAGCCTAGTGGAAGATCTTCCAGTCACTGGAGATGACTTTGAAGGGGACATCTGGAAGCCACCTTCTTCCTCTTCCTCTCTGTTAGTCCCATCCATGAGGTAAGCAGTTTTGCCATGCCATGAACTCCTACCATAATGTGCTACCCCACACTGCAGGTCTTTAGAAGCTAACCAATTGTGGGCTGAAACCTCCAAAACTGTGAGCACACCAAAATGCCATTTTTCTTTATAACTTAAGTGAACACGCTGGCATTCTAACAAATACTCACGATAACGTCAAGAGTTGAAAGGAGAAAGAGATGAGAAAATGCAGCCAGGCAGCTGCATATCACTGATTAGCCTGGTAAGCTACATTATAAAACAGTAGCGAAGTCCTCTGGGGATAGGAAAATAAGAACCTCTGGCAACCTGGGAGGTGGTTCAGTAGGTGAGTGCTTGCTCCACAAGTCTGTATCCCCAGCAACCACGTAAAAGCTAAGTGTGGCCGCAGCACCCATGGGCAACCCCAGCACTGGCATGGAAGAGACCAGTGGATCCAGCCATCTAGCTTAGCCATCCAGTGAGCTCCGGGCTCAGTGAAGAGAATGATTCTGGGGCTTGCTGGATGCCAGCCATACCAAATCGGTGAGAACCAGGTCCAGTTAGAGACCCTATCTTAAAAACAAAGGTGGTGGGGGGGGTGATGAAGGAAGACATACAGACGCAATCTCTGGCTTCCACCAGCACACTTGTACACATGCACATGCATACACACACATACACACGCACACACATGCGCACACACACGCACATGCGCGCACACACGCGCACACACACACGCACGCGCACGCACACACGCGCACACACACACACACGCGTGCACACACACATGTGCACACACACACACGAAGAAAGGAGACTCCAGAGGTGATACAGTGTATGTGTATGATCTAATGTATCCCATTTTCAATGACAACAACAAAAATCTAATACAGGCAAAGAAACAGAAAAGTACACCCATGTTTAGGAAAGAGAACAGTCAGTAGAAACAACCTTTGAGACTCCAAATTTAGCATTCTTCGAAGAGGCACTGTGAATATATTGAAAATTGTACATGAAACCATGTGGAAATAATCAAGGAAAATACAACAACAACGAAGAAACAAATCTTTACAGAGCTAGGAGTCAAGTCTTCCTTAAAAACGGAAGTTTTTGAGCTGAAAAATACAATGACTGAAATGGAAAACTGACTGGAGGAGCTCACCAGAGGATTTGCCACAGGAAAAGAAGGGAGAACCAGTTAACTCGAAGACGGAGCAACAGGACTTACCATGTCTCAAGAACAGAGTTAAAGAGCGATAGAAGCACAGAAATCCTGGCTGACGTCAAACAGAGCAAATAAATGAGACAAAAACTACTAAAGGAGAAAAGGAAAGGGACAGAGAAAAACTTTTTAAAAATCAAGGTTCAACTTTCATCTGTATACTCTTAGAAGCTCAAAACCACTGTGAGATCAACCTAAGAAGAGCCACATGTGTGCAGACCACAGGCAAGCCGGAACATTGGAAGGAGACAAGAAAAGCAATCAGCACATACTGAGGAACATGGAGGTGACGAATACCTGGCTTCAGAGGCAAGGGAGACCCAAAGGCAACAGAATAATACTCAACTAAAAATAGAAAAAGGAAGTCTATCGGCCAAGAATTCTCCATCCAGCAAAGTATTCTATAAAAAAAATGAGGGTAAAATAAAGATGTTCCTGGATAACAAGACCAAAAGACTATTGCTAACAAAACTGCGTATAATATAAAAATACTTTAAAAATGGCATTTAGGATAAAAATAAACGGCACCAGAAAGTAACTAAGAAAGAAGTTAAAGAGTCAGACATGGTAATTATGGGGCTATACATGAGAATTAACATTTCCTCTTGACTGCATTAGAAGGACTTAAAAATAAAACAACAAGACTGTGTGGCTGAGTGAGTGGTGCTGAGCACAGAGGAGGGGTCCAGGCACACCGCATAGAAGAGAAGCCATTTAACAGGTCACTGTGAAAAAGGCACTCCAGGCAGAGAGAAAGAACCAGCTGAAAGTGTAGACGTAGGAAATGCATGCTTGTGGAAAAGCAGGGGTGAGAGGTGAGGACCTGGGCTTAGGGTTGGAAAAGTCAGCCAGAAGCAACCGAAGAAGCGCACAGAAAACCGACCTGAGCAGATAGGACCACTTTCTGTCAAAGCAACGAGAAGATAACAGGGCATTCAAGCAACAGAACTGGGTCTACGAATAATGTATTTTTCTCTCATTGTCCTGAAGTCTGGAAGTTTAAGATCAAGGTTCCAGCAGATTCAGAGTCTGGTTAACACTTGCCTTCTGGTTCTTAGATGGTACCTTCTCACTGCATCCTCAAACATGATGGACTCAGATGGCATCTTCTCTCTACATCCTCACATGATGGACTCAGATGGAACCTTCTCTCTACATTCTCACATGATGGACTGAAATGGAACCTTCTCTCTACATCCTCACATGATGGACTCAGATGGTACCTTTTCTCTACATCCTCACATGATGGACTCAGATGGTACCTTCTCTCTACACCCTCACATGATGGACTCAGATGGTACCTTCTCTCTACACCCTCACATGATGGACTCAGATGGTACCTTCTCTCTACANCCTCACATGATGGACTCAGATGGTACCTTCTCTCTACATCCTCACATGATGGACTCAGATGGAACCTTCTCTCTACATCCTCACATGATGGACTCAGATGGTACCTTCTCTCTACAT
>LOJH01013654.1:0-11881 GCA_001685095.1 Ellobius talpinus
CTCTCTCTCTCTCTTTTTCTTTCTTTGAATGCTTGGCCTTAGTTTGGCTTGCTTATATTCAGCTTTTCATAACAAATTATCCCATTTATCTTTGGCCTCTGGGCTTTTATCTCTATTCTACATAACTTTCTTTATGTCTTACTCTGTGACTTGCTGTGTAGCTTGGTGGCTGGCCCCTGGAGTCCTCCTCTCCTTCTTCTCCTTGATCCTTGATCTTTTCCTCCAGATTTCTCCTCCTATTTATTCTCTCTGCCTGCCAGCCCTGCCTATCCTTTCCCCTGCCATTTTATTGGCATTAAACTCTTTATTAGGCCAATCAGGTGTTTGGAACAAGCAGAGTAACACAGCTTCACAGAGTTAAACAAATGCAACACAAAAGAATGCAACACATCATTGTATCATTAAACAAATATACCACAACATAAACAAATGTAACACTTTTCCAACGAATGTTCTACAACAGTATGCATTCATTTCTAAGTGCCTATAAGCCATTATTTTAATGATAATCAAGATACAAGCTATAGCACAGAGAGGTTAGGTAAAGAGAAGAGGTCTGGGGGAATAGAATTGATTTAATGGATCAACTGGGAGCTCATGGAGATGGAAGCAGGGAAGACCAGGTAGTGGGAGAGATGAGAGGGAGGGATAGATTACAGGCTGAGATTGATGGGATTGCTGAGCTTTCAGGGAGGAGTGGGAACCTAACGCAGGGGAAACTATCTGAAATCTATTAAGGTGATCCCAATGAGCATTCCCAGTAGTGAGAGACAGAGTCACAACTGGCCACCTCTTGTTGCTAGATGAGGTCCCTAGTGGCAGGACTGGGTTACTTTCAGTTGAGTGGTTGTTCAGGGGTTCCATGGGAACTTTCCCAAATAACTCAGGCTGTTGCTAAGATGATCAACTACCCTCTGCAAAATGGCAGGCAGTATTCATTGCTGAGTAAAACACCTACACAGCTCATTAAGCATGGAGAAGTCCAGCTTGTGCCTACATGGAGCCTGATACCCCTATATTGGGATGTCTTTGGTGTGAGAAGGTAATCTTCAGGTACTGAAAGAGAAGCTTGGGCAGTGGCCCAGTCACAAAATCTTTGACCTACAGTCGGTCCTGCCTGTAAAATTTGCTAGATCAATGGTGACTCAGGGACTTGTGGAAGTAGCCAACCAATGTCTGTAGTAGGCTTTCATGGACTGCTAACCCCCAGTCGAGACAGGAAGACTTAGAATGAACGCTGAGCCTTAGCTTATGCTCGTTTCTTGATAACTCTTATAACTTAATTTAACCCGTTTCTTTTCATCTATGTTTTGCCTCAGAGCTTTTTATCTTTCTTTCCTTCTGTACATCCTACTTTTCTGCTTACTCCTTTTCTGCCTGATTGGCAGCTGCCAGGCTGGTTGGCCTGGGCATCTCATCTTTCTCCTTTGTTCTCTTTTTGTTCTTTTCTTCTCTCTTCCCTTCTCTTCCCCTTATACTCTCTGCCCACAGCCTGTCCCACCTCTCCATTTATTGCCTAGCTATGGGATGTTCAGCTTTTTATTATACTAATCAGTTCCTTAGGCATCCCATCTTTCTATAATTAAACAAACACAGCATAAACAAATGTAACACATCTTTGCTTAGCTAAACAAATATTCCACGACAAATGTCTGATTTCACTTAAGGGTCATTTGACAAGAAGGAACCCCCTGCTAAGGTAACCGTGAAACAGAGATTAGATAACCCAGCATCCTACAATAAATCTAAACGCTAATGGTCAAAACAAAAGTATAATAAAATGACTCCTAATGATACTCTTCTATACTATTAGATCAGTAATTTACCCAGTCATCATGAGAGAAGCTTCCTCCAGTAACAGATGGGAGCAAATCCAGAGACCCACAGACAGTGTACAGAGATTGAGTCTAAATGGGAGGTCTCTACCAAATTGCTCCGCTCAGATCTCAGGGAATCTGAGGGGTGACAGACAGCAGGAGAATAAGGCCCTCTGAATCAACTAAGCAAGGTGCATATGAGCTCACAGAGACTGAAGCAGCAAGCACAGGTCCTACATGAATCTATACCAGGTCCTCTGCTTATATATTACAACTACTAGCTTACTATTTTTTTATGGGCCTCTTGGTTGTGAGAACTCTGGAACTCTGACCCTTCTGCCTGACCTTTAGACTCTCTTCCTTCTGTTGGATTGTCATATCCAACTTTGATATGATAAGTTTTGCTTCATCTTATTTTATATTTTTCATTTAATATTATATTTAATTATTTTTCATTTTTATTATATTATATTTTTTAGTTTTTATCTCTTAGAAGACTATTCTAATGAGAGATGGAAAGTGATTGGATCAGGACGGGAGGGTTTCTGGGGATGAACTGGAAAGAGAAGAGGCAGAGGGAACTATAATCATGATGTCTTGTATGAGAAAAGAATCTGTTTTTAGTAAAAGGAAAAATTAAGAAATAAAGCTAGAAAGAAGAATATGTAAGTTACTAAGAAAAATATTACTATGGTATTCTCATAGAAATTTTGAAAGTTTAAAATTTGTGAAAATGTAAAATGTTATACATTTTAAGCATATTGTTCCATCTTAAGAAAAAATAGATTATATATTATGAAATATGGGTTCATACAAAAGAGCAGTAGATTGAACTATGTTGGATGGGTCCACATTCAAGGAAAACCATATGAGTCTTACCTAAAGCAGTTGACTGAATTTCAAGATATATAAATACTAAATATATAATGAAGACAATATAAAATTTTGTAGTTATATGATTTTTGATTAATTAACTCATTGGAAATTCTTAATAAATTAGATCAACAGACTTCATCTAATTTCATCCCTGAAGATAAGTTACACTTCCTGAAGAAAGAATATCTTTACCAGGGCCTTTGTTAGATATTCTATTACTAGTCTTATTTACTTAAGGAAGCAAACTCGTCCTAAGTGGGTAAATCAATTACATTGAGCAAACAGTTATTGAATTTCCATTGCTCCAGGATAAAATGATAGCTTACAGATCATGACATGCCAGTGTATTTATGATCTGCTTTGTACTATTTTTTTCTCAGCTTTGGCACCTGTCCCACCAAATCTTTCCTCATTCAACTTAAATTTGTAGAATAGCCAGATTATTTGCTTCTGGGTTTTAAATCTATAATGGCATGACAATATACCCTAAATTCAGACATTGTTTGTCATGGAACTAATGTGCTTGCTCTGACATGACAGGATGCTGATTATTTAATAGAAATCATTATATTAGAAAAAAACTTCTCTCATTTGCATATAAACTCTCATTTAAAAAGCAGAGCAAGATTGATGGAGACATATCCTGATTAAAGGGGTACTTGTAATATTCATTTCAGGCATCTTTGAGGGATATGGGCACAGCCTCTGTGAATTTGAGAGGGCCTCTCTAATTTGGGAATGTATTGAATGTGATAATACCATAAAAGTGTTTGAAAAAAATTAAGATTGACTTTAATTTCTAAATGCCTTAAAATAATAATATTCTAATTATTTTAAAATATTCAATCACAAACAGGAAAAAATGGAAAGGTTCTAAAATTTTATCCTATGTAATTCTAGGTGGTGGTATTATATTGCAGGAATTATTTTCTTCTGTATATTTGAATTTTTAATAATTAAGATATGTTCACTTTGATAATAAGTAATAAATCTTTTAAACCCATACCAAGTCTTTGCTCAGAATTCAAGAGTTTTTTTATGGCTCCATTATGAGCTATTGATCTTTAGCATCTATCACTTGTTGTGACCCATTATTTCTTTATTATTTATAGAAAGATGCTGTCGAAACGATGTATTGTGTGTATGTATTATGTACTCATGTATCATCCTGATCAGACAACAAACTCTTGAAGGAGAAGGACTGCTTTATATTTTCTCTCTACGATTAACATATGTTCTCGTGTCACCAAATACATGTTTGGCATTTAACCAACACACTATCAACAGAATTATCTTCAGCAAAGTTGGCTGTGTTCCCCAGTGCCTTGCGGAAGGAAACAGAAGGACACTCTGTGTAGGGTATTTTATCAGCTGCACAGTGACATTCTAGGAGAGAGACCTTTCATTCTCATCTAAGGTGCAGAGAGTGATACATTGTCTTTGGCATGGTTAGACCGTTAATATTATGCACAAAACAAGGTTTCCTTGAACTCTCTTGGGAATTATCTTACATATTGAATATTACACATTTTAAAGCAGAGTCCAAGGGAATGGTCATATTTTTAAGGTCTACATTATATGTACAAATTTAGCTTTACTTCGCACCAGCCACCATTAAGAGCTAATCATTCATTTCTCCAATCTTCAAGTGGAGTGCAGATACTTTCTTCCTCATAGAATACTTTGATTTTTATACTTAGTCCATTCATTCTTATATTGAGATTTAAGTGAATTTCTTTAAAGCTCTGCTAATTTTTTGAAAAACAGACACAAAAATCTTCATTTGTAATTATCAGACTAAAGAAGCAGCTCTTTGCTTTCCACTGTTTCAGCTGAAATCAATACTTGGTAGATTAGTATCTATGCGTTCATCTCTCTGCTAGATGATAACATGAAGATAAAAAAGATAACTTTAGAAAGGACGTGAGACCCAGATTTCTAACAAATTACAGTCGAGACATGTGAGTTCAGGATCTGAGAAGCAAAGGATACTGGGAAAAGTCCCGGGATAGAAAATGGAGGAGGTGACCCATTTGTCAACAACATTGGAAGCGTGGGCATTCCAGGGATGAAAGGGTTAATTTTGTGCCAAATTCATTAGAGCAAGGGATGTCCAATGATTTGGTTGAACATTGCCTTTTTGGTATGCTTATGGAAGTGAACCCAGCAGAGATTAGCTTTGGGGCTGGTGAACTGAATAAAGCAATTTGTTCTTCCCACTGTTGATGGGCATAGTCCATCTGTAGAGGACCTGGACAGGGTGAAAGGGAGAGAGGAACCTGACTCTGCTCACTGCTTCAGTTGCTCCCTGATCTCTTTCCTTAGTACTCCTGGATCTTGGACCTTCAGATTAGGACTTGATCTAAGTCCCTGGTTTTCCTTAGGTTTTCCATCAGCTTTAACGGGCTTGCACCTTGTGGAATGGCATTCTTGGGACAACTCAACCTCCATGGCTCAGTGAGTTATATTGCATTGTATTTTGTGAAATTTATTGTTTCTTAAGAAAAATCTCTTTGTAGAGATGGGTACTATGTGCATATGCATGTGTTGTATGTGATATATTGAATAGAACAGGATGAAGCAATCATATATATTTTGCTTTTCTAAAGAAACTGATTCCACCCTTGAGATCCAAATCTGTGAAAAATCACAATGACAGTAATTTTTTCAGTACACATTGCCCTTAGGAAAAATATATATTCAGCGTTTGTGTTCAAATTAAAATTCTCTAGCTTTTAATATAATAGTCTAAAATGCTAAGAAAGGAATTATGTATAAAAAATATTTCAGGTTATCTACTCATTAAATTCTGTCTTACCCAAGCAGCACAAATTGTGGCAATCATACTGTTTTGTTCAGGTTTCACTAAAGGTGCTTGGCTTAATTCTTAAAGGAACCCTGTGATGTAATGTTATTAAACATTTGCATTTTATACATGAAGAAGCTGAGATTAAGGAGAATTTAGAAACTTTTCTGCATGTGCGTATGTACATAGTGTGCATGCATGTATGTATGCATATATGTTTGTGGACTTCTATGTGTAGAGGTGTATGCAGACCAGAGATTGATCTGAGTTGTTACCTTCAATTACTACCTACTTTACTTACAGGGAAGAGAGTCTCTTCTAAACCCATGGCATGTTGATTCCAGTTATTATAGTCAAAAAGCTTGCCCGGGGATCCCCCTGTAATTATCCTGGGAATATAGACCATAGGCCTTTATATAAGTTCCGTTATTGAATTCCATCCTCAGAGTATCGCAGTAAGGGCTTGATCCACTGAGCCACCTCACCACCCCCAACTACTTTAATATCATTAGATTAATATATTAATAGATTCAAACAGATAAATCTATGGCCACAGTTTCCAAGGATTTTGAAAAGCACCCTTGTTAACGACCATGACCCTCACACCCTGATTTCTCACTTGCTGTTTAATATTTTGTATGCTTCTGTGTTCCGTTCAATTGTTTTTATTCTCCTCTGGATTTTGGTATTCACTTTATACTCTATTCATGTATTTACCCTTTATGATTTCATTATTAGCTTTATTTTTAAAAACCCACCTCTATTTATTTAACTCTGTTCTCTCCTCTCTCCCACCTCATCTTCTTCATTTTCTCTTCCTTCCAACACATCTATCAAATTACCCAAATTTTGTCTATTGACATTGCTTGGTGGGGAAGACAGTGATTTAATGCATTCTTTCCTGATGAGTACAAAATCTAAGCAACAGAAATGATGATTTGGGTTTGTATAAATGAGAACTGGAGAGAAAGAGAATCCTATGGGATCATATAGTGGAGAAAAAGTGAGTGGAGCTAATTATATGTCTATATATCAGGAAGGCTATTCTTAGTAAATGATGCCCAAACTGACAGGCAATGAGTTTTAAAATTCTTTGATTAGAACTGAATGTCAGGAACACTTAAGGAACCATCAAGGAGCATTATTTCATCCACACAAAATGCCGTGACCAGTCTTGAAAAATGACTTTCATATGCTTATGCGATTCTTAGAGTTATGTAGTACATACTTTGCTATATGGTTCAGAAGATTCAGCAAGACCAGACTAGACTGGAGATAAAGACACAGAAAGGACTGAGAAGTGGGGATGAGATATGTAAGGTGAAAGAAGCATGCATTTCTGCAAATCATTTTTAGTTGCTAGGAACCAGGCAGACACTGAGGAGTCAACAAAGAGACTTGTGTAGAAGAGCTAACTGGTAGATAGAAGAGCCAAAGGGTTAAATAGAAAGGCAACGGGGTCTTCTGGCACTAGATAAAAAGTATATGCTTTGAAAGGAAGAGATGAACAGGGCCAACTGCTATTCTCGGGTCAAACAAGGTGAAAGCTGAGGAGACTGTTTAGCGCTTGAAGAAACAGGTGGAGATGGCCCAGTGCTTCAGGAAGAATGTGTCAGTGGAGCACAATTGTTCTGCAAAGGTGTTAAAGAGAAAAAGGAAGTGAACACGTGGGGTATGAATTGTGGATACCTATTTTGGAAATTATCATATTTATGAAGATGGAAAAGATACCTTAGAAATTATTTGAGGGCATGATGCCCTCTCCCCTTTTGGTAGGTAATGTCCCTCATAAACTTTATGTACTGAAATCCAAGAAGCAGTGTAAGATGCAACAATCAGTTACTAGAAAGGTTCAAGACAATTAAGTGTGAGAGAAGTGCAGCAGGTAAGACTGGACAGGACTTACTACATTTATTACCCTGGTTTAGGGATAGTGAGAAAGAGGAAATGTTCTTCTATTTAAGTCAGAATGATTTATAAAAATGAAGGAACGGAGGATGCGATGAAGGTGTGCTTGCTTGTAGGTTTGGTTACAGGAGGCCTATGCAGTAGGCTTTAAAGAGGAGACACAGAATCTCAGCCGAGATATCTACAGAGAAAAGAATGTAACAGGAAGCCTGCAGGTCTTGGGTAAGGATTTATGACTTAAAGCCCCTTTGAGGTAAGTATTTCTAGTCCTTCAAGCTCCTATGTTGGAACGTATTCCCCAAAGTGGGGCTATTAAAAGGTGTGACTCTGAGCGTGATGGGTCTTGAGGGCAACATCCCTCATAAATACGATCATGAAACAAGTCTGAGGGAGCTTCAGTGCTACTTTCCTTTCAGGAAAAGACAGCATGGAGGCTCCACCAGTGAAGAGTCCTTAGCTGGCCTCACATCTATTGGTGCCTAGATGTTGGGTTTTCCATCTGCAAGAACTGTGAGAAATACATGTTTGCATTTATTTTTTTTTCATAAAAATATCGTTTATTTGTTATTCTTGGGGTAGAATACATCTCTGTAGAAATCTTAGTATAGCCAGGCGGAGGTGGTACATGTCTTTAATCCCAGCATTCAGGAGGCAGAAGCAGGTGGATATCTGTGAGTTCGAGGCCAGCCTGGTCTACAAGAGCTAGTGCCAGGGAAGAATCCAAAGCTACAAAGAAACCCTGTCTCAAAAAACCAAAAAAAAGGAAGAAAGAAAAAAAAGAAATCCTAAAATAGCCTGTAGTAGTTCATTACATCCTTTAAAGATTTCTGATTCTGAACTCAAGTCATCATGCTTGAGGGCAAGTGTCTTTACCCACTGAGCAATCTTTCCAGCCCTAAGCATTTATGTTTTATCAACTATCCACTTTATGGTATTTTGTGATAGTAGCCAGAAAAAGACTACAACAAAAATCATTATTATAATCTATTAAATTGAAGAAATTTATGATAACAGGATTTTCATAGTGCTTTTTAGTTTAGGGTTCAGTAGCATTGCCTGTTATTTTACATCAGCGGGACTCCGGATCAGAAAACAGATTCAAGAAGAGTAAGAAGGCTTTTTCATTGTATTTGGCTCTTCCTGTTCTATTTCTCAGGTTGTGACGGCCTCTTTGATTCTTGTGCAGCTATCATTGCTCTTGCTCCCAGCTCCCACAGCGGTTTGGGTCAGCTGACACAGCAGGTACTGCATAAGGATTGATGCTGCCACCCCTGATAAAGATGTCTCAGGAGAATGAAAGCTTACAAGCATCCCGTGTCACGAAATCTCCTTGACTGTGAGTGAAGATGTGTGGAAGAAAACTACACGTGACAGCATCCCGATTTTGCAAGCGATTTGGGGAGACTATCTGATGCTCTGTATGTCCTTCTTTAATCATCTGGATTTAACTTTGTTTTCTCTTTGCGTAGTATGCAGTTGTCCTCGCAATAATGCTGCTGTCACAGAGCATTTTAGTTGCTTTACAGCGATCTCATTCCATCCTTACGACACTGCTGTAACGATAACTCTAAAATTGCTCCGGGTTTACCAATTTAAAGATCTGAGACACATTATTATGATGATTTGGCACATAGTTTAAGTCACATAGTTTAAGTCAGTCCTATTAGTAGGCCACAGGCAATGGAGCTTTCCAGCTGGGCTCTGAAAGTTGCTATGTACACGGTGAGTTGATGAATGAATACCTTCTTGCCTTTGTCCATCTGATGTAACCTGGTACTCCCATTTTCCAGCTGAGGTCCAAAGTCCTGTGCAAGATGGATCTCTGCCTTATCAAAAGTGTCAGAGCTGGCAGTTCACTTAGGCTGTGTTGACTCCTTGTCGTGTTCTTTCTCCAGCAAGCTGTAAGAACTTCTGTTCCTGACTCATGCCTGGTGATTCCTTTTGCCCCGAGTTTTGTTTTCTCTTTCAGTCTGTACACCTCTCGCTCAGTAGTGATCTAATACTTACTGTGTGGGCTTTAGCGTTTATTTGATTTGGAGCAACCTAAAGGGCCTGCTGGCTGGGTCTAAATATAAGACTGTGAATGCGGGAATGAGGGCACATATTTTAGGCCTGAGGGGGTTTTATAGGCTGTGGCAAAACACTGCAAATGATTGGCAACACTTGGCAGAACTACAGTGAATTGTCTAATTCTAAATGTTGATGACATGCAAATTAGCATATGGGGAGGGTAGATTCGTGGCAGTGAGGTTTAATATTTCTGAAGCATTGTACCGCATTAGAAACCACCATAGTTTAAAAAGCAAATTGATTTTATGAGAGTCTTGCCTTGACAGTGATATGCAGGACCATTGTTTTGCATAGAGCAGACACCTTGCCTTGCACAGAAAACGCCATAGTGGCTGCCGCCTCCCTTGTTTCCGTACAGCATCCTGTGATGTGAGGGGCCAGGACACCTTGGTGAATTGATTGGACTGAGGGAGAAACCACAGCATGGTGTGGTTTAAATGACTCATTCAGTCTCATGAAAGTGGTCTGTGTTAGAGCCAGAGTCAGGGTTTGGATCTTCCATCTTGAATGCCATGCTTTGTATTAAGCCCCATGGTGTTCCAATATATCATTTGGCTCATTTAAACCACATGGATAATTCATTTTTCAGCACCCTGGTTATATGTCATCTTAGCTGTCACTTCCATTAGCTGTTCACACACCTGCATGTAGCTTATGCCAGGCTCCTTCCAGGGCTGCTTTGATACCCGTATTGCTCATTAGGCATGAGAAAATAAGAACAGCAAAATAGCATCCACCACGACAACCACACAACTCTTCTTTGTTCTGCCTACTATATTTTACTTCTGGTTTCTGCTTCTGTGGCAGTCAGCACCACTTCAACTAAACTGGGTCTGCCTAGTGATCTTGGTTTACTTAGACTTTCAAAGCTTTTTCTATAACCCAATAGGACTTATTTGCTTATGTTTACTGATGCATCAGACATATTGGAGAAGTTACCATGCTTCTAGGGAGGTAACAAGAAGGAAGCCTGCTGTGAAACCCAGAGGAAGACTCCATCTTCCTCATGACAGATTATCTATTTTCAACTTATGTTCACCACCACCACATTCTTAGGCGAAGAGACCCAAGGAAGCACATTCCCAAGGACTCTTCCCATATGGTTCCTGTTTAGTGTCTACCAATGGGAGGCATTCTCATGAGATCTGGAAGGAAGCAGGAAGAAAAAAAAACAGAACATAGGAAAGATTGATCTTGGGTTCAAACATTTCTGTATTCAACAACTATTTATTAAGAGTTATGTGGGATAGCATTGTTCCATATTCTAGGGATATAAGCCCTATGCTTATGCATTTATATTCTTTTAGTGGGTGAGTAGGAAAACAACTCAGAAAATGAGAAGCTATAGGAAAAAATATCTTTTAAGAATAGTCTAAAATTCTAGAGGATATGTTAAAGCTTATTATCTTTTCATAAAAAATTTAATTCTCTATAACTTTGTTGGTATTTTTATTGTTTTAAATCCAAATATTATTGCATCATTTTCCCATTTCCTTTCCCCATCTCCAGTCCCCTCTGTCACAGCTCCATTATTCTCCCAAGTTATTGGCCTGTTTTTAATTATTGTCATATATGTCTCATTGCTACTATATATTTTTATCAGTTGTCAATAGTTCAATCTTTTGCTTCTTTGTATTATGCATGTAAGTTAGAAAGCCCTTGGGGTCAGAGTACAACCTCAGGTGTCTGTACTTGCCTTCCATATTGGTTGAGACAAGATATTTTAATTTTTCCCTGCTTCATACTCCATGCTGGCTGACGCAAACCTTCTGGCTGGTCTCTTGTCTCTGGTTCCCATCTCAATGTAGAATCTCTTATATTGCAAATGCAAGCTAACGCTCCAGCTCTAAGAGGTTTCAGAAGCTCTGAACTCATGGTTGAACGGCAGTGGTTTACTCATTGAGCCACCTCACCAGACTAGTCCTCTTCTCTCCTCTCCTCTCCTTTCCTATCCTCTTCTCTCTTCTCTTTACTCTTCTTCTCTCTTCCCCTCCCCTTCCTCCTTTTCTCTCTCTCTCACCTGGGATTGCTGAAATCCAGCCTTTGTGATTCCTTAATACACAGGACATGGATTTTCAAGGGAACCATACCATTGCCTACCATTAAAATAGCAATTGCATTTAATGTAATGCTTCATCAGTTAAATGTGGATTAATTAGTATGCTTTCTCCTCATACTATGCTGGATTCATCCTGACCCCAATGTGATTCCATGGGAATGTGGAATAGTAAGTATATATTTAAATATATCAAGAGGTCCTTCTGGATTAAACTGAATAGAAGCATTTTTAACCCAGAGTCTCTTCTCTACTCTTCTTAAGAAGTGAGCAAACATGATGTCTTCCACCTATGGAGCATTTGTATTGGAAGAATGGCTGTGATTTATGAAGAAGTGCTTAGAGTGT
>LOJH01013655.1:11641-28050 GCA_001685095.1 Ellobius talpinus
GCATGCACACACATGTGCATTCAAGCACACACACATACACACATACTGAATAAATAAAATGTAAAAAAAATTAAACAAAAAATTAGGAAGAAGGTAGGAACCTCTCTTTTTTCCTTTCTTTCTTCCTTCCTTTCTTTTAGAAAGTAAAATCCTTATAGAGCTATTTGGTTCTTTAAACAATGTGCATGTATAAATAATAAAAGACAGCTCTTTAAAATTTAAAATAAAGCCCTTAGGAATTTAAAGTAAATGCAAAAATATGCGAGCAGAGCTGGCATGCAGTATTGGGCTTTCCTTCATTTGGTTTTGCTTTTAGTGTATAAATTCCCGTTTGAAGTCTCAAGTCAAGCACTGAGGAGGTAGAGTGAGGGCTAGCTGAGCAGGCAGGTATGCAACTCAGTTAGTAGAGAGCTTGTCTAGTGTGCATGAAGCCTTGGGTTTAGTCTCCAGCACTGCATACACTCGGTGTGGTGGTGCGTGCCAGTAATCCCAGCCCTGAGGAGGTAGAGGCAGGAGCATCACAAGTTCAAAGCCATCTTCAGCTACATACAAAGCTCATGATCAGCCTGGGCTACATAAAACCCTGCCTCCAAAAAAAAATGCTATGGGGCTGGTGGTTTAGAGTTCATACTGATCTGACAGAGGACTCAAATTTGGTTCCCAGAACCCATGGAGAATTAGAGGTCACAGTTACCTCTAATTCTAGCTCCAGAAGATCCCACACCCTCTTCCAGACTGCAAGCATCTGCATTTACACATGCATATAACCACACATATATACATAATTTTAAAAAACAATAAAAATAAATCTTAAAAAAGATAAAATACCAGCAGGCTATTCTGTGGCTTGCAATGGAGTAAATTATTGGCAAGGAGCCTCCATTATCTTATTAACTATAATGTGGCCTCTAGGGAGACAATGAATGCTGGAAATTCAGCTGCTCCCTAATATTTTATATTCACCAATATTTTAATTAATTTTTAAAATTCTTCTAAAAATTTCACAATGAGTGTGTTTATGTTCTTCTACCTTAAATGTATTATTTTTATGTATTTGGGGACAGTTAGTGGTAGCAGAAACCACGGTGGATATGTGGACTTCAGAGGACAATTTTGTAGAATTGTTCTCTCCTTCCACCTTTACAGGTGTTCCTGGGATGGAGCTTCAGGCTTGTGTGCAGATACTTTACCTGCCGAACCATCTTTCTGGCCCCAACAAATCGGTCTCATCACTTCTTCCATGCCCAATTTTATTTTTGAGACAAGAGTTTCATGCCTTCCAACCTGGCCTCTTACTCACTATGCCGAGCCAAAGATGAACTTGAGTTTCTTACCGATCTTCTTGCCTCCATCTCCCAAGTACTAGGATTACAAATATGGACCATTATGCCCAGTTTTGTTTCTGCTTTTGAAGAGGGTTGTTTTTGTTTTTGTGCTCAAATGGGGAAAGACACCTTAAAGATACAGCCGGAACATAAATTCTGGCTTTTCCTCATAGATAATTCTTTGTGACTAAAAAGGTTCCTGTGAATCTGAACCTCTATTCCCTATCAGTCAGCAAACCAGATAACTGAAATCCTAGAGCATAATGGGGTGAGGACAGACAAAGGGAAAAAGGCTTGATGTTAGCAAGCCATTTACAGTGAAGCCTTTGGGGCCATGTTTCTTTCAGGGAATACAAGTCTCCTAGCACAAAAAAAAGTAGGACAAAGTGCAATGGAACCATACACACAGCTCCTCTGAGACATCCTTTGCAATGGCATGGTGAAGCTCAAGTGCCTACTTAACGTGAATCATATGAACGGCTGAGATCCTATGTAGTCTGGCGTCACGGCCTTCATAACTGATATGTTCTGACCTAAGGTGCAGTCTGCTGTGTTCTTCCAGCTGAGATGTCACAGGAGGTCTGCATATCTCTTATCTCTCTCCACTCACCATTCCTAACTCATTTACGGGGCGCACCTGGTCAAGACTGTGATGACAACTCAACTCCACCTGTGATTCTCCAGCACCACAGGAAGCGCACAAGAGAAAGGGATAGCTCCAAATGAAATCATGGAGGCTCGGTTATCTGGTACCTTGGGTGTGGGACGCAAGCTTGTCATCCTAGAACTTGGGAGCTGGCAAAGGAGGACCTTGAGCTCAAGTCCAGCCTGATCTATGTAGTGAAACTTGACTTCAAATGAACAACCAACAAAATAAGCTGGAGGGAACATAGAAGAGCCGTTTTGAATTTTGATCTCACTTGTAAACATTTACTAGCATGTTCTCTAATCAACTAGTTAAATTAACTCTGCCACTCCCCAAACTAACCAGCTTTATGCCACTGAGTGTGTCTCTGTGTGCCTCTAGTGACTCATCGTCACTAGAGGATTAGGTGAGGTTTTGTTTTTTGAAGGGAAAGGTGTAAACACAAGGCCCTGACCATCCTATCAGATGAAGGAGTATCTTCTGAAATAGCCCCGTAAGTTCTTGCCCCACCTTGGCTTGAATGACAAGAGTATAAAGCAACACAGAACCTCCCAGGAAATTCATTCCAAGTTCATATTTCTTCTTTTAAATTCTTACATCTGAAATTACTACAAAAAATTCTCTTGTCTGCAAGCTACAAGACCCACAGACCTGCAGTCGCTTTACCATAACAACCCGGGTTGCTTGTGCAATATCACTGGAAGCAGTTTCTACTCTTAATCCTGCCACTCTGTGATCGTCTGAGACTTGATTTCTCCCACATATTACGTGTCAAACGAAGGGTCTGGAAGTTATTAGATGTGTCCTCTAACAGGGTAATTTCTTCCTGCGAGTCGCATTGCCTTTAACTTAGTAAAATGACACTTTGATGTCATTTACTTTCTAAAATGAAGTGTTAGGACTCAATGAATTAAAATACGCATTCTCCCCCCTTCCTGTTTCTCTCAAGTCTTCTAATTGCTGTGGATCTATTTGTTTAAATTAGAGTGCAAGAACCGAAGTCTTCATGAAATGTCAGACCATCTAAATAACGTGAAACCTGCGAGAGAGCATGGCAGAGCATAATGATGAAGAGCCACATAAGGGCCGGAGATGGAGTTCAGTGGCAGTACACTGCCTAAAATGCGCGAGACTCTGTGTTCAATTCCCAGGAGGAGGAACAGGAGGAGGGATGTACCCCAGCTTTGTGGAGATAAAGAGAGAGAGAGGCCCACACTGGGAAGTGCTCTGAACTTGTCTGTAACCTCTGCCTAAACCTTCTGAATGAGAAGGTGCTTGGTGGATTGTGGACTTTTTGTCCCTAGACCCATCCTCTTCCTTAGCATGGCAGAGTAGCTCCACCTCCAACCACAGCTACCACAGGTAGCTCCCCCTCCACACCCCCCAAAGCTTTCCTCTGACCAGCCCAAAGGCTGGCTGTCAGTCCTTTATTTGTGTCTTACACACCAATAATTATCTAGGCTCCTGCACACTCGGTAAATTTTAGCTTGTCAATATTCTCTTTGAAGTGTGACGGCCAAAACATGGAAAATAAACATAGCAATTTAAGTATTTCTCAAGTAATTAATTATTTTGTAGATTGAGTCAAATTCGGGAAGATCCAGAGAATCAATGCTTCAACTGGCTGTATTTACGGAATGATTTTCTCAGCTCCAGGAGCCCATTCGCTGTGCCTCTCCATTGCTACCTCTTAGACAGCCATTCCTCACTAAGCCCTATCATACATTCGAGTTAAGTATTTCTTAGCATGACAGCCAGCTTAACACTAAGCTGAGAAATAGTACTAAAAGTCTCTCTCAGAAACTCAGAAAACAAGTCCTTCAGGAGCAGAGTCTGGGGGGGCGTTCCCATTTAGGATTAGATGAGAAGTTATTTGCCTTCCCTGGCTACTCAAAGATGCTTCTGTCTCTTCAAAAATCAGGTCTCTGTGTCTTTCTACAATACAACACATGTAGCTTTGCAGGATCTTTACTAACAAGAGGAACTGAGTTGAGACAAAAGTCCGGACCATTCAGACAAAATACTTTTCCAGCCTATTGAGGCTTTGATCAGTTTTGAAGGTCAAAAGCAAAAATTGCTGCTGTGTTACATTCAATTGAGACTAAATTGTGCCTGTCTTTTAATATCACTGATCTGGAAGAAAGGAAGGACTGGGGTGAGGAGAGGAGAGGAGAGGAGAGGAGAGGAGAGGAGAGGAGAGGAGAGAGTTTTGCTATCACTTTATTTACTACAATTCCAGGATTGGGGTGGGGTCAGTGAGAAAACTGCCTTGTTCCTACATCTGGTTGCATCCAAAGCTCTTTCCCTCCCAGCTATTCAGGCAATAAAGGCCAGCATAGCTGGAAGTGACATCTTCCTAAGCAAAGGATGCTCCTGAATCAGACCCCAGTTCCTGGGACTCCAGACTGTGCCCCAGTCGGGAAGAGCTATTCTTAAACTGGAAGCTTCTCTGTTTACCTGCTTCTTCAAGACAAAAGCTCATGAAATGCCCTCACTCTGATCCCCCAAGGATTTTCTGAAAGCAGAAAAGACAAATGCCTAATGCTTTCGAGTCTGTGTTCACTGGCTAATTTAAACTCTCTAGCTAGCTAGCTCCACATGATTTTTTTACCATTACTTTTAAAGATTCTTAGCAGTTGTTGTGTGCAGGACTAGAACAATTTGAGTTTTTTCCCCTAGGCTCTTGGCTCCGTGCTATTGTGTAAAGTTATCTTTCTCTTATTATCAAATCACATTTCTCTAACCCAAGGCTTGGTTGGTTTGGCTGGTTGGTTGGTTTTTGTTTTGGGGTGTGTGTGTGTGTGTGTGTGTGTGTTTGTGTGCGCGCACACGCGTGCACATGCATGCGTGTGTGTTACTGTAGCACATTTTCCGTAAGCTACATCCTTTAAATGGTTCTGTAAGGTTGTAGAAGCGGTTTGTAGGTAGGGGTCTTGCCTGAAACGTATGTATGTTTGAAAAAATATGGTCATTATCTGAACAGAAGAGGAGAACTCTGAGCCTGGATTTGCATCAGCAGCAGCCACAACTTCACAGACTAAAGAAATGAGGATGATGTTCTTATAAAGTCACAGGGGCAAACTGTAAGACAGGCATTGTTACCAGAAAATAGCTAAAAGGGAAGAGCATAGGAAAAGACGGGAACAGAGTCAAACAGAGTCAAAGATCTGCGTCCACCTTCAGCTGTTAGCTAGCCCAAATTTCATGGATACACTCTTAACTTTGTCAAGCCTATGCTTCATAGTTCCCTTGTCTGACTAGCAGGCACTCCCGAAAGTCCAAAGGCTTCACAATGCTGAGATTTAAGTGGTAGCTTTGCCTGCTAAAGGATGCAGGCTGGGTAAAGCTCTTTCATTCACTTGGTTTCGTTTTGTTTTTAAAGTATCTCTCCATTTGTTACATTCGTAGACTCAGAACTTTCACCTAGTGGAATTTGGAAATGCATCCCCTCATTGGGGGAAAAACGATTAAATGCAACCCAAACGCAAACCACTGCAGTCTTGGTCATTGTTTATCTCTGCGCCCACCAGAGGATGAGGAAGGCACCTGCTACATTCCTGCCTTCCAGTCTTCCCTAACTCACTCGTCTAAAAACCACGGGAAGCAAAGGCAGACCCGAAACCGAAGTCCTCCTCCCCGCCCGGCTGCTAGTCGGAGAAGTGTCTTCACATACTTCATTAGCATAGTTTCTCGTCACAAAATACCCAAAGGCGGCGGTCCCGTCCGCGGTATGCAGAGACAAGATACCGTTTGCGGTGACCTTTTTCACCTGGATGAGATTCATTAATCTCCATTAGTCAAATGATTGAAAACAGGAAAGTCGGGGTCGGGGAGACGGAATCTGCTAAGTAAAGGTCAATGCTACCGGAGGATATAAGAAACTGTCTGAGACAAGGGAGGTGACGTGCTAGCTGAACCGGACAACGAACGATTCCCGAAAACCCATGCTCCTTCCCATTTTTGCCCCGCAAGTCCTTTATTATCTAAAGAGACTGATATTCTCTAGTAAGAGAATAGAAGACCCTCCAGGGGCAAAGAAGAGGAGTGGAGGGGCAAGCGACAGCTTCAATGCCCCCCACAACACACACAGGTGCGCGCCCACAACCCCTTTTGCCTTAATTCGGAAAGCTGTAGAGTGTGCTCCTTGCCAGCCTACGCCTTGCTAAAAACACTGCACGAAGTGAGCGCGTCCATGAACAACCCGAAGACAACACTTTTAAAATCTCAGTAGCCTTTGGGACATGGAAGGGTTGCGGGACGAGAGCAACAAGTTCAGGAAGCAGAAATTGAGCTGTGGATTTTCTCTGTCCACGATTCTGTGGGGGAGGGAAATTGTGGGGTTCACCAGCGCCCCAAGCACCCGGGACACCGAGCGCACCGATGACTACTGGGAAGGAAGATGATGGAAGCGCAATCCGTAGAAGGGGATCGCCTAAGGATTTGAGTTAGAGTTGTGGGGTCCAGGTAGGCGTGTGAGCAGAAATAGTGAAAAGTCGCCGACAACTCTGTCAGGACACTGAAGGTTTAAAGGATCCGGCGTGGCTCTGCCTGGATCCCCACATGACCGCAGACCCCTGGTCCCTTCATCTGCAGTCAACTGTACTGCTTAAGGGAGAGCTACTATCCAGGTGCAGAGACTGCGTGCGGGTACAGGATGACAGAACTAGGGGACAACTGGCTGAGAAATGAGAATGGAGAGGTTCTGTATTGGCAGCGGGAGGAAAGCTCTGTCGAATTGTAGAACCGCGAGCCCAGCTGCCAGTTTGGGCTACGACTCTGGGCAGGTCCTGGTCTCTGAAGACGCCGGGCGCGGGAACCAGCGATCACACTGGTGATTCCCGGCCGGGACAGGATGGGGTTCAGGAGGAAGCTTGGGGGTGGGACGCAGGCGGCTGCAGATTGATGAATGGGCTGCGTCTGTCCTTCCAGCCCGGGCGGCTGGAATAGTCTGGAGTCTCGGTGAGTCTTTCCGCCCGGCAAGGACCTCGTCTGGTCCCGCGACCTTCTCTCCCGGGAATCCCCAGCGCGGCCATTCAAAGCACGTGCGGCCCTGAGCTGAGCTCGCCTTCGTCCCCAATGTCCACCTCGTCCTCCGGCTCAGTAAGCACGAAGGCGCCGGCGGGCAGACTCAGCCGAGCGTCGGCTACGGCGGCCTCTGGGGCACGGGGGCTGCCCTCGGGGCTTTCAGGCCCGTCTGCGGCTTTGGGTTCGTCTTGAGTCTTCCTCAACTGCTTTTTATGCTTCATCCGCCGGTTCTGGAACCACGTTTTCACCTAGTTTAGGGGATACAAACAAAATCATGTCATTTCTCAGACAAATGGTGACAGAGCTAAGACCTGGGCGAATGGTAGCGTTTAGGTGAAAAGGCCCTCTGTCTACTGAATTTAATTCGGTCCTAACGTTACGGTCCCCTTGCGCTTTGGGCAAAGTCACACATTATCGGTTTAGGCTGAATGAGAACCTAAGGCTTCCGAGAGAGATTGCCCCAGAATAGTGCTGAGGGTCAGCGATGTGGCTAGTAATTAATAAGGGTA
This sequence comes from Ellobius talpinus, assembly GCA_001685095.1. NCBI lineage: Eukaryota > Metazoa > Chordata > Mammalia > Rodentia > Cricetidae > Ellobius > Ellobius talpinus. The sequence goes on from LOJH01013655.1 coordinate 19,147, forward strand.
AGTGCTGGATGAATACGGTCTCCTTTACACTCAATTTATGAACCTGTGGTGGAGACAACTGAATTCTGGGCCCAACAGACCTTGTGGACTGGAAGACAAGAATGGAGTAAAGTGACCGGCTTTCCTTGGAGAGAGTATTAGTCTCCGCTCTGAATGACTAATGACTTCACAGCAAGATCTTGAGAAGGAATAAAGGAAGGGGCTGAGGGGATGGATGAATAGGACAAAAGAGAAAAACTAAAGCGGACGCTTTTACTGCGGTGTGCTCAAGCCCTGGGGTACCTAGGAGGACTTGCAGCTGTGAGTGGCACGGGCTGAAATAAGTACATGGGGGAGGGCAGTGAAGAGGGATAAAGGAGCATAGAGTGGTGATCTAAGCTGGTCATCCACACACGGAGGTTGAGGCAGAAAGATGAGGTTTTGCGCCACCCTGGGCTACACGGGGAAACCCTTTCCAAAGCAAAAAACTGTCTAAGCTTCTTCAGAAACAAGAACCCTCTAACTCAGTTTGTCACCCGCTTAGTTGGAAGAGAAATAGAAATAATCATTAACTTGGAGGTAACAGCGGAATCGAAGTAATTTTTCCTCCCAATAGAGCCGGGTAGGTAAATCTAATGTGAAAATTGGGTATGAATTCTGTCGGGTCTCGGGGATAACCTGGAAGGAGAAGGGAGAGGTACATTTTTATTCCATGGTTCTGAAACTGTTCAGAGCTGAGGGGGAGAAGAGCAGGACGCAGAATACGGGGCTTCCTCTCCGCTCCTGCCCACCTGAGTCTCGGAGAGACTGAGGGCTGTGGCCAGCTCCACACGCTCTGGCGTCGACAAGTAGCGCTGAATTTCAAACCTTTTCTCCAGGCCGGAGAGCTGCGAGTCAGAAAACACGGTGCGAGCTTTGCGGCGGCGGCAGTGCTTCCCGGGCAGCTCCGCATGCTGCGGGTGCGGGAACAGCGCCGGGACGGGCACCCCTACAGAGACAAGAGCAGTTCGTTGGACAGAACCCTCATCCCCAGGAAGTAACTTCAACCTCCCAGTTCCACTCCACTCCGGTGCCCAGCATTCCCGAACACCTATCTCCTACTTGCCTCAAAGCTCCTGGAGCCCATCTCTCTACAACTCTAGGGCAGTGGGGAGGAGGATAGTAAAATAGCTCTTGGAGATCCCTTCCTAGAAGACCATCCCAAAATACAAACAATAAACAAGTAAAACAGAAAAGAAAAATAGAGCAAAGATCCAGAGAGCTTAAAAAAAAAGAGGAGACTTCCTCACAGTGCGCATCTATTGGGCCTTGCAAAGTTTTCTCGCGGAGTCCGATGGTACCGGAGCTGTCCACTCGCTTCCACCCAGACTCCACGACACCGTGTGTTAGTCGGGTGCGATAGGCTAGATAGGACTTGGGCTTCTCAGCTCTAAAAAGCACCTTTCCCGGGTCGCCCTTACCCTTCCATCAACCAAACAAAACAGCGCAAAAACGCTTATCCAGAGAAACTATGGCGCTCGCCCAGACATTTCCTTGTCAGTGCCAGGGTCGCCCTGGAGACCCTGGTCTGTAGTCTGATCCTAAGCTTCCCCCCCCCCGCCACAACTTCAAGCCCCGCGAATCAGGAGAGCTGAGGCGCTTTTTTTCTGATAATCAGAAGAGGATGCTTCCATTTCGCGACCCTCTCAGCTTTACTGTGTTTTAGACGCTCCGAGAATACAGGCCTCAGACACCAGTATCTACCAAGCTGTTTTAGCACCACGGATTTTGGGTAATACCAGCCCTGAGAGAAGAGTTCATTCTCCGACGTGTGGCAAAGCCAGGGAGCAAAGCAGACCTCGATGGGTACCTTAAAATCTCCCTAAGCTTGCGCTTGAGGGTGGGTTTATACACTTTTCATCTTTTTTTTCTGAATCCCAGTGCCCACATTTCACACATTGCCTGCTTCCTTCCCTCAACTCCCACTAGAGCGAATTCACTATTGTGCTCAGCATCGGGAGTAGAAGAATTTTTTCTCTAGTTTAGCTGGAACAAAAATGTTAGGGAAGAAAGTGTGCAGGTAGCCTAAGAGAAACAAACAAACGAACCTACAAGTTCCCCAGCATCTCCAGGCCCACTCTTACTTTCCCAGTCCCCACTCCTTGCCAAACACTAAGCCTGAAATACTTTAACAACAGATCCCAGCTACTCTAGCAACTGGGCCAGAAGAAGGAAAGCCAAGCAGACTGACCATGAATTAAATGTTGAACCTTAGAAGCGAAGATGGTTCAAGAGCTGCAGCTCTCTTCTAATGTGAACCTTTCCTGCCAGTCTGAATCTTCTTTCCTCAGACTACCCCCCCAAGACCTCCCTCACTTCCATGTCCTCTTCAGAATCGGCCAACATTCCTGACCCAACCTAGCCAAAGAGAACTGGCCAAGTGAAGCCTTTTCAGTCTCTGCACTGCAAAGTTCAGGGGGATTCCCTGGGACAAGATGATGGAGGACCTCCTTCTGAGATGGAAGAAGTTAGGAGGGGGTGAGAAATGAACAAGATGGCCTGGAAGAGTGGAATAAGACTGAGCACTGCCCACCAGGAATATGACCGCATCCATCCACTCCAGCTGCCTCTGCCCAGACACAATCCCTGTCCGGTCCCGTTATAAAAACTGCGAAGTAACCACGAATCGTTCCCCCTCAGTTGGCATGCCTCAGGGGAGCTCTCCTTCTCTCTGGCAGGCCCCCAACCTTCTACTGTTGCAGAAGGAGGGAGGCCACCCCGCCAGATCTGGTCTCTGTGGGCTGTGCTAAAACAAAACAAAATAAACAAAACCCAGCTCACCCTGTCTCTCCCCACTCCTGGGGACTTCTGATACTTACCCGAGGTGGCCAGGAAATAAGGATGGTGGTCCCCCTTATGCAGAGGGTGATGGGCATGAGGGGTGAGGAGGGTGGGTGTGGGCATAAGGGGGTAGCCATAGTCTAGCAAAGGCACCCTAGAGGCCAGAGAGCTCGCAAAGTGGTCAGGGGCCACCTCTCTCAGCGGCTTGGGCTTGTGTAGGAGAATGTCCTCTATGAAAAACGACGTGGGCCTCTGAGAAGATGCCGGATGGAGAGGGGAGGTGAAGTTGAGATTCATCTTGCGGAGCGCCTGTCACAGGGTGCACAGGGTGAGGGCCAGGACAAAGTGTAGAAGGCAGACAGCTTCGCAGCTGGCCTAGTCGAAAGCCCGCACCTGCTCCTGACCGCCGAGGCTCAGATCTCGGCTGCTCTACCGACCTGGGCTATCCCCGGTGCTTGTCTTCTTGCCTCTCCAGCGCCTAGGTAGGTTGGTTCTGTGTGTTGGAGAATTGGCAGCTTGGAGAGGGGAGTCGAGAGAACCAATAGCGAGGCTGCGGAGGCAGAGGGGAGNCGGGGCGGGGATCTGTCCGCGGTGCTGAATGAGCCTGGCCAAGCAGGGAACGCTGAGCTCAATGGGTTCGGTTCCTAGCAGGATTCTCGACCCCAATTTCTGCCCCTCCCCTGCAAGAACTGGAGTGGTCCGTCTTTTAAAAAGACTGAAAATGAATTTTTTCGCCGCTGTTTAACAAACAAGAATACCCAAAGAGTCCCAATAGCGTAGGGATAAAGCACTTACTCAAGCATTTGGGCCTGTTTGGTTTTTAAAGAGTTTCAGAAATGGGTAACAAAGGAGGAGAAAAGTGAAGAAACAACGATGCAGACTGTCTGCTGCCACGCGGAGCTGCTAGAGTTGGCTTACACTGACAGGACGGATGACTGGATTGTTGAGGGAAATAAAGATGACGGTGAAAGATTCTTAACCTGGAATTTAGGGAGTGGATGAACCGGAGGGGGGGGTTCTATGTCTATCACCCAAATGACTTGGTCGTTTAAAATCTGCCCACAGTCACCTTTGCTGTCACCCACCATGCTGCTCTTCATTTCAATCAAATGTTGTTGGTTTTTTGTTTTTGTTTTTGTTTTGCTATTTCTGCTACACCACCCATTCCAGCCAATCTTCTGCCATCACTGCATTAGATTTTATCCCCTGCCTCTTTCCTTACTCTTCTTTCCTATCCTTCCCCCCCATTTGTCTTTTTCTAATCTGTCACATTTATTTCCCTGGAGTCAATTTGCTAAAATTAAGGTGATCATCTACAGCACAGCAGGAGTAATTTGGGCTCGCATCTCTGAAAATTGCTCTAATTATTGATGTTAAACTCGGGGAAATTAAAAGAAGCCACTTCTCTTCCATCTCCCAATTTTTAAGCTCTAATTTGTTGATATCTAGTCGTCATCACAATTCCAATCACTACTGCTAATAGCAAAAGTGTCTTAACAGAGACTGAGTCCTCACAACCCATGCTATTAGATAATTAGAGGAGGTGCTGCGAAGTCAAGTGTTAATCCTTGGGCACTGCAGTAGGATTTCCATCTGATCTAGCAGGTAGAACAAATTAATTACCAGAATCAATTAGGCCCCAAACTTCAGGGCTCCAGGAAGTGGAAGTGTCCTATTCCACACGGACACAATGGTAACCAGATAGGAGAAGAAGCAGAAGAAAGCATGGCAGGGAGACAGTGAAATAAGATCTTGGTAAGCAGGCATGTAAATGAAGTCGGAACTGTCTCTCTTTGTCTGAGAGGCGACTTGTGTTTTAAAGTTTGTGATAGTAGGAAGAGAAGGCGGGAGAGGAAATGACCACGGAAAGGGAGACGGTAGACTTTACAGAAGTTCCCTGACCATTCGTCCTGGCCGAGTCATCATTTATGGTACTGAGGGAGAGGCAGAAAAATCTTGAAAGGGCGCTGAGGTGATGGTCCACACAATGGAAGTCCATCAATCTCTACACTCGGATGAATGTATCAAATGGATATCAGTCGTCCACATGCAGCAAATGAATCTCAGTCTATTCTGTCTCCAAATACAAGGCTGCCAGGCTATTGTGGGGCGGGAGCTTTACAACCATACTTTAGTGGGTGTCAGTTTCAATTCTTGACCTGGGTTTCCAGGCACTGTACAGATCCTCGCCCGGCCTCCGGGGGGCGGGCTTTCAGCTTCCTTGGGTTAGAGACTAACTTGTACCTTGCAAACTGAATGTCACTTGGGGTACAGGATTATAGAAACGTCCTTGAGTGCCAGTCTTTGAGCGGTGACACAGAGAACTCTTCCTAACACAGCTCTGAGGAGTGCTCGAGGAATCGCAGGGGACAAGAAGAGTGGTAGACTGCCTTCTTTTGGTCCTTTAGTGTCAGACAGCCTTTATAGCCTGACATAGACTCCGCTCAGGCTAAGGCTCTCCCTGGGACACAAGCTGCTATGGGGAGAAGGGTGACGGCGGCCGCGGAGGCTCACGCCCAGGCTAACCGAGAGCAGAGCTGCCCATGGAGAGAGACTGGAAGACGTTTTCCTCGGAAATCCGGCCGTCCGGGCTCTGTCTCTTTAGGTCGCTATAGGAACCTAAGAAGTTAGAGCCGAGAGAGGAAACCCGGTGGCTGGGAAAGGTGTACGACCTGGGGCGCTGGCGTCTTTTCCTGCCCGATTAGCATGCCCGATTAGCGCCGCTAGCGAACCAGGCTCGGAGGCTGGATGAGTACCGCCCTAGACGCCAGGACCGGAAGAGACCCTGAGGACTCTCGGCATCCTCGGTGCCACCACCACCCTTATCCATGACAGAGATCCTTTCTCCTCCTGTTCCAGACACATTGCAGCCGGGGACCCTGTGGGGCCTCAGCCCAGTGCGCCAAAGGAAGGGAAGCGCGGATGCGGACTGCGTGAGGATAGTTGGTCCTCATAGGTTTCTGATCCCGCCCTGGCCTCAGGTTCCAGGCCGAGCTATATCCCAGATCCTAGAGGAAATCCTGAGGCAAGAAATACCTTAAAGTTTCTGCCACTGACCGATTCCTTGAGCAGAACCCCGCGAAAACGCTAGAGTGACCAAAACTAGCTCTGGTCCAGTCCTACAATGGTTCTGCGGTGAATGCAGGGCACAGGGTATCCAACCCCTCCAGGTCTCAGTCCTGGCTTGTTCTAAGGTAAGGGAGTGCATATTGCAGTTGGCAGCTCAATTACACACGCATCGCTCCCTACTTCCAACTCCACCCTTCTCGGGCCCAGGACAGCCCGAGGTAACCAAGTCAGAGCTAGATTTTAGATAGGGGGTAAAGATTACAAGCCGCAGGGAAACAATTTCTCTTTAAAACAACAGCAATAAAACTCACCCACCCACCCCCAAAAAACCAGATGTGTCATTGTCTAGTTTAACTCTGAAGCTTAGAACAGTGTACTCGTCAATAATAGAGTGTGACCCACACAGACCGTTTTAAATCCTACTCGTAAAATTTTAAAACCAGGCCTGGTGGTGCCCTGCCTTTAAGACCTTAATCCAAGCACCAGGAAAACAAAGGCAGGCAGTTTCAGGGCTTTTGAGACCAACCTGGTCTGCACAGCGGGTTCCAGGACAACCACAGATATACAGAGAAATCCCAATTTAAAAAAAATTAAAACAGGGAAATATTTGTGTCCTGTATTTAGTTCCAATATACCCCAAATATTAATATTCAACGCATGATCAATATAAATACTATTTGATACTTTTTCATACTAAACTTTTGTTTGTTCTTTAAACAAGGTCTCGTGTAGTCTAGATTGGTTTTGAACTCAATATGCAGCCAAGAATGACCTTGAACTCTGGATCCTCACTAGTTCCGGGATTACAGGCACTATGCCAGGCTTCCCACTAAACCAAGTGTGTGGTTGGCATTTCCCATATGTCTCGGCTCACACTAGTTCTTTCAAGGGCCCTGTAGCCACACTGGGTTTCAGGCTCCTGTATTGTACAGCATCCATGTAGTTCACCACCACCCCCTCTTTTACTTCTTCCAAATGTAGACAGACACATGGGAAAACTAAAAAAGCAGTTGCTGCAACCAGCCCAACACACGCTCAAGGCTTGCCCTTCTCCATTCACCACTATGTTTAATTTCTGTGAGAATCCACTGACCGTCTGCTATTCAAAGGCTCCTTTCTCCAAGCCGTGGGAAGTTTCATAAATGCATCCATATTTCATTTTATTTTATTCTCATTCACTTGGTCAAAAAAAATCTGTCAGGACAAGAAAACTGTAGCCATAAGGCTGACACAAATCCAGATCCTATGTGCTGCCCAGAATAAAAGAATACAGCAACAGCAGTAAATACTAAAGATCAAATAATCGTCTCTCCCCCATCTAGGAGTCAATGACATTCTTGCTTGGGTTTTAGCTGGAGAATCGTTAATTTAAAGAGAGAAAAGACACGCTTTTCAGGGACTAAATAATTAGCCAGGCCCTCTCTTTTATGTCAGCCTCATCTAAAACTGCCAGCTGAGGTGGGACTTAGTTTCCCCAAAAGATGGCCCTATCGATGATCAAAGGAAGGACTGGTTCCATTAGCCAAGTTGCCTTCAAAATAAAGGAGACATGCATTTGAGCAGGATCTGAGTAACACACTTTACTCGTAACAGTTTGTATTGTATTGCTTGTTGTCTGTTTCAGCCCACCTTCTATCTGGGTACTTTATTTTAAGCACTACCAAAGTGGATGACACTTTTACAAAAAGAACAGGAGTCTCTGGCTGCTTCTAGCAAATGCATCTTCAAAACAAATGCTTTTCTACAGGAAATTAGGATGTGTACCCTCATGAGACACACATTCAAAGATGTGATATTGAGAACCCGGCATTTCTAATGTGGCAAGGACTAAATCCACCCTGGTTGCTCATTCAGAGGTGGGGTGATCTGCAAGGCTAAGAGCTTCCGTTTCTCTCCTGAAGTTCTCAATGCTGTCTTTGGCTATCTCAAATTAAAACATGCTTTGTGATCTATTAGGAAGGGGAACTTGGAAGAGAGAATTCAGTTTCAAATGTGAGAAAGCTGATGTCTCTTAACTCTCTGAAAGATACACAGCAGAATGAGAATGGACTTCAATCTATCTCTTACTAGCTCTACATTTCTCCACCAGACTCAAAAGAGTACCCAAATATATTACTATGTGGGTGGTTGGGGTGATAAGTTAAAAAAAATCAGGCCGTGGTGGCACCTGCCTTAATTCCCAGCACTCGGGATGCAGAGGCAGGCAGATCTCTGTGAGTTCGAGGTCAGCCTGGTCTACAGAGCAAGTTCCAGGACAGCCAGGATTACACAGAGAAACCCTGTCTTAAAAAACAAACCAAACAAACAAAAAAAAACTTTTATATATTTATATACCCTATTATACTAGGCATGATGGTGCAGGCTTGTAATTCAGCATTTAGGAGGTGGTGACGGGAGGCCTGGGAACTTTAAGGTCAGCCTCAGATAGTTAGGGACCTTGAGACCAGCCTGGGTTTAATGAGACGCTGTCTCAAAAATACAACTGAGTTCTGCAAACAGCTTTCACAAGACAAACTGCTAACCATATTACTAACTTATATAGGTCTCGTTTTTAAAAAGAGTTAACTATTTTTAATTGTGCATGTTCCAGCATGTGGGTACTGTATAAGAGAACCCATGGCTGGCAGAGGTATCAGATCCTTCTGGGCTAGAGTAACAGGCAGTTGTGAACCATGCTATGTGGGTGCTGGAAACAAAACTGGCTCTGTGCAAGAACAGTTTGTGCTCTGGATGCTGAGCAATCTCTCTAGCCAAAAGATGCTTCTCACTTATTTGGGTTTGTATGATATATAGTCATATGTGTGTAGTGATATTTCATTTGTATTTTAATAAATAAAGCTTGCCTGAAGATCAGATCCACTAGTCAGCCTCATAGACCAGTCTTTAATCCCAGTAGCCACAGTAGTTTGCCATAGAAACAGGATGGTGCATGCCTTAAATTACAGCCCTTGAAAGGAATATAAGACAGGGGGAGACAGTTCACAGACACAGTCTCATTCTGAGATTCCTGGAGGCAGGATCACCATTTCAGACTGA
>LOJH01013656.1:18813-41699 GCA_001685095.1 Ellobius talpinus
TCTCTCTCTCTCTCTCTCTCCACCCCAGTTTTCCCATCAGGTTTACTGATGTTGGCACTAACTTCCAGGTACAGCCCTAGTTGTCACGATTCTTGAACTAATGATAGAGGCACAGGTTCAGTCTCTGCTACCAGAAAGGCAATTTTATGTTGTGGTTGAAAGCCTGGTTCACGCTACTTCATTTGAATCCCACTCAGTAATCAGGGTAGATTTTTGAAGATTTTTGGGTGTTTTCCTTGTACTGTAAAGCAGGGATTATAGCAGGACTTACCCCAGCATGGTGAAGGAGGTGAGATGGAGACCCAGGAGAGCAGGAAGCACCCCGAACACAACAGCAGTGCTTGGTGCATGCTGCTTCCTATAAGCTTAAGTGATAAAAGTGTAATATAGAGTCACTGTTTCTCCCTCCTTTTAGCTCACCCATGAATTAAGGTTATTTCTGAATCCAGGTTTCCCTCACTTTTGAGCTTCACTCCTGCACTTAAATGGAGCATGGAGGATGAGAAGGGGCAGTGATGTAGGGCCCCATCCTCATGAAGTGAGCCAGGTACTGGCCTTGACTGTGCAACATGAAAACTTCTAAGCCACTAACAATTCCGTCCCCATGGTGGCTGCCGCAGAATGTCCAGCAATGACCATGTGATATGTGCCTTTTGTTGGAACTCAGTAGCACTTCCAGCACTCCATTTCAGATGTTCTTTGTCCATTTAGAGGTGTGACAGGGACCAAGAAAGATGAATGAGGCTCTGGGTACAGCCATTCCAATTGTAATTTTCCTATTGATTTCTAACCAGAATGCCAAGACTATATGGAATAGCAATGGAGACTTCAATAAAAGGGAGAAGAGTAGATGGGTCTATTACAATAGACAACCAAAGATCTGGGAATTTGTTGGTCTCATGGAAGGATCCAGTGAATTCCTTTACTTCCGACTTGACCAGTTCATATTATGCTACTGTTTTTATAGGGGCTGTTCTTTTGCAAATTGCACCTCACTTTCCTTCTGTTTTGGTTTTCTTTTGAAAGTTCAGGTGCACTTGTATGTGTGTGTATGTATGTGTGTGCATGTATTTGTGTGTGTATGTATGTGTGTGTATTGTGTGTACGTATGTGTGTATGTGTGTATATATGTGTGTATGTATGTATTGTGTGTATGTATGTATTGTATGTGTGTATGTGTATTTATGTATGTATGTGTGTGTATGAATATGTGTTTGTGTGTGTGTATGCGTGTGTGTGTATGTATGTGTGTGTGTAGGTAAATAGACTCCAAGCTGACCCTAGGAGTCTTAGTTAATCACTCTCCACATTATTGACTGAGGAAGAGTCTCTCCATTACACTCCAGAGCTTACAGCTTCATCTAGCTTAGCTAGTCAGCAGTCTCTGGGGTCCTTGTCTGTGTCTCCCAAGCTTTTGGATTACAGGCAGGCCGCCACAGCCACCTGGTGTTTATGTGGATTCCAGAGATTTAACTCACATCCTCATACTTAAACAGTAATTGCTCTACCCATGGAGCCGTCTCCTAGCCCTTCCTCTTTAGGCTTACCCGGTCATGGGCAGCAAAAGTGCTACAAACCATCCAATGAGTTTCCAGGAGGAGATTTTCATGGGTTCAGCATGAATTATGTGCTGTTCTCTGAGAAAATGGAAACAGCACCCTGATTGGCTAGCCATACTCAATCCCCTTAGGTGAAATAGAAGTATTGAATTCAGCCTTCACATTTTAAGAGGAGGGGAAAGGTTGGTGGCTTCAAAGTAAAATTGGAGCATTGTTCCCCAAAAAAGGCAAAGGGAAAGCCAAAACTGACAGATCCCATTCCAAGTGAGGGTTCAGGATTCAGGACATCAGCACACACAAGTAAAACTGTGAGCCAAGAAACGTTAATGCAGCAGATGGGTAAAACTGATGTGGATAAGTTGGTTTCTGTGTTCTTTTCTTACAGACAAGACCTCAAGGTTCATCCACCTGCCGAGCCTCTGGTGAGGCCCCTGCCCTGTGCCTGATACTACAATAAAAGCTGAGATCAAGACAGTAGCAAGGCCTTCAAGGCACCCAGATCTGAAGTCTGCTTGAAAGCTGAACCATGCCACAGCCATGTTCTGTTTCCCCCAAGCTAGGATTTTCATTGTATCTCTCTCCTCCACTAAGACTGGGATCTGCTCACATCCCTCTGCATCCTAAGAGCATTTTCTTCCATGGAAGGCATGTTACAGATTGGGATGTATCATTGGGGACGCAGGTAAGAAATCTGAAGCCAATGACCTCATCTAGCCCTCAGTAGCCTCCTTCCTGGCTCTTGCCCCCACCGCAGGTACAAGGACAAAAGGCCCATTGTCCTTAGAAGCCTATAGGATAAATGGAGAGCAAACGGTGTCTTTGCTGGTTAATCTGCCTTGATAAGGAGTATTGTTTTATCTCCTGCCATCTAGAGGGTTTCAAGGGGTGAATTTTCCTGGGGACAAAGTCTGCCTTGTCTTTTACGACTCAGTGAGAAGATGAAATTGACCTTTCATATACTCTGTGGTTGTCACAGTTCAAGTGCCAAGGTGTTAGGGCACCTTGAGAATATTCCCCTTCCCCCCAAAACGGGTGTGCCCTCTATGGAAATGCTGTGTGCGTCTCTTCAGCTTCACGTTTAAATTTTAAAATTAAGAGTGTATGAGTAAATTCTGTTTATATGATAAACACAAAGACAGTACAATGACTTGCCTCCTGCTCCCCAGCACCTCCTTCTACTTTCCCCTAGCGATGTCATTTGCATTTAGGGTTTGCTAAACCGGTGATAAGGCAGTACCAATACTCTGTTATACTAACATCCCAAGTACACAGTTTACTGTAGGTTCACTCTGCATTGTCCATGGTGCGGTTGGCCAGTATTATGACACATAATTACCACTATACGGGAAATTATAAAGGAGTCTTTCTACCCTAAAAGTCTCGTGTGCTCTACCAGCTCACCCACGTTTCCACCTCCCACCATCCCCAGGCAGGTGCTAATGTTTTCCTACTCTCGAGCTTTACCTGTTCCAGAATGTTATAGAGGTAGGATCATCCCAATGGTCACTCAGACCAGCATCTTTCACTTGGCATTGGAATAACTTTTCCCTGCTTGTGTGACTTGATAGCTCATCTCTTTTTACTTCTCAATAGTTTCTTCCGGTGCTAGGGATTGAACCCAGGGACTTTCCCAGATGGGCAAGTGCTGTGCCATGGAGCAGCATCCACACCTTTTTGCCCAATAGCTTCTACCTTACTCTAAAAGCTTTTCATGTAACAACTGATATTCTTGGCCCTGTATCCCTTTTCTTTTTCATTATTTCCTATGAGTTAACCTAATTTTAGAAAGGGCCTTATTGTATGTGGTATTTCAAAAACTAAAATGACTAAAAAGCAATTTTAAGTGTTTTTGGTAAGGTAGAGAAACAGAGCAAACTCTAATATGTCAACTGTGATTCAACTACATTAAGTTGGCATGGGCCTCAGGCAGCATTGGTATTCATGGCAATTGTATCCAGACGAATTTATATAGTCATATAATTAGTGTTTCTCCAGAAATGGATGACTTCCTGGGTTTTTCCCCCAGCAACATTGGAGGTTCCACTTACAGTAAAAGCAATTCACAAATTCACATTTGATACATGGGTCCCACATTTTTCCTTTCTATTTATATTTCCAGAATGAAACGTACCTTATCTGTCTAGCAAAGTAATGCGGTAAGAGGTGTCCCTGTCCAGTCATACTGTGACACTGAGGCTGGGATGGGCACTTACTGTGGCGAGTACAGACCACAGAATGCCAGGCCTGAGCTGACTATCCTTGCCTTGCCCCGGAAAGATGTGTTCTTAAACATCCATTTCTCCTAAGACTCGGTGTATTCACACAACTAATGATAGTTTCCGCCTTCGAAGAAGTTCTGGAGGTCAAAGGGGAAAATCTTTGGAGCGTATCGACAGCAGAGGCAACAACAAAACCCCTCTGCAAACAGCAGTAATCTACGCAGGGCCTTTGGTCCATGGAGAAAGGAAGGGCTGAGTCCATTTAGGTGATCATTAAATTAGTCCTGACTGTCCTCAGTGGCAAAAGCAGGATGGATCCTGTCACAGATGTATTCCTAGACATAGCTAAGTCTGTCAAGGAAACCAGCTTCACTGAGGTGAAGGGAAATGAAAAGGTCAGGGGTCGTGTGAAATGACACAGAATTGAGTACATCCCTTCTCCTTTTTGGACTCAACCCCTGCTATGACAGTCACTGATAATAGCTGCAATCTTCACTCTGCCTGCCTCAAAAGTCCCATTTCTGGAGCAAGTGTCTGAACCAGAGAGTCATTAGTAGACAGTGTGATTCCCAAGTAGGGGTGTGTGTGAGAGAGATTGTGTGTTTACTTGTGTGTGGGGGTCAGAGATCGACTTTAGGGATCTTCTGAAACCATCCCCGACTTCATTGTTTTGAGACAAGGTCTCTCACAGAATCTGAAGCCCACTTTGTGGTAAGACTGGCTGCCTAGCTCCAGAAATCCTGTCTCCCATGACTGGAATTGCAGCTGTGCCCTAACATTCTAGGCTTTTGAAGTGTGTTTGAGGAGTCTAAACTCGGGTCCTCATGCACGCATTGCAAGCACTTTCCTGTCTGAGCCATCTCTACTGCCCTTGTGCGTGTTTTCCAGATTTGGTTAACAGTTAACTTGAGGTTAACTGAAGGATTCCGAATCACCCCTTGCCTCTCCCCAATCCTCTTTCTCCTCTTATATAATTCACCATAAGATACTAATAATACAAGAAATCTAAATCCCAGATTCCATATTATACAAAGTGAGCCAGGAGTTCCTGCATCTGTGCCTCTGCCAGCAGGCTCTTGACCCTCTGTGCTCCAGCTGTGGATCATGTTTCTTCCTGTGTCATTGCTGCTCTGCTTTCTCTGTGCCTCTGCACAGAGATGTCCTGAACTTGGCAGCTCTTACAGGGTGATGACCAGGAGGCAGCAAGACAGCAAGACCCACTGGCCTATTGTTCTTGTTTAGAGAGGACAGTTCTACGTGCATTCCTGAATTATAGTTCTGTAAAAGAAGAGGAGGAGGAGAAGGAGGAGGCAGAGGAAAGAGATGTAAATCTCATAAGACTCTAGACATTTAACATCATTTTTATCATGATTTACACAAGACTTTTGCAGAGCAAATTTGCTTTATCAAAGGTAGATTACAAACCCAGCACCAGCCTGATCCCTTACACCTTTGTATATCCAACAAAAATACAGATGTGAATCCTAGAAAGCATGCTTGAAGGGGTTATGGGAAGGGAAGCCCTGGAAGACGGGAAGACAACGATATGATGCTGGGAAAGCTATCACCTAAAGAGATACCAGGAGGGCTCTATTACTGAAAACTACAGATACCAGCAAAGATGATCACCTGTTAGGGCTAGAAAGGAACTCAATTGCGTTTTTTACTGTTTTAAACAAAGCAATGGTGAATTAAGGTCCATTTAGCAGTCCCGTGATAGAGTATCAGAAACAAGATAAGCTTAGCGGTTAATGATCATAGTCTGGGCAATGAGAATGGATTTGAAGCCAACTTGCACTTTTAATCATTCATTTCAATAAACCAATCCAACGCTCAAGCCCAGCGTGTGGCAAATGAGATAATGTTCATCTCAGTATTCTTGAAAATTTGATTTGATAAAATAAAAACAGAAATGCTTAGTTCAGGTAGAGTTTTATGAACTGTTCCCTTTTAGTCAAGTGTTAAGGATTCTGAATGAAGGGGCACACCGCATGGAGCACCATTGAACATTCTCACCCTAAAACCCCACATATTCTGAAGAAGCTGAGAAAGTCTGTCAGCAACAGCAGGGAAGACACTGTTTTAAATAAGCGAAAGCTGAAACTGTGTGTGTTGGCACCCCCATTAAAGCAAGGATTTGGAAGTATGGCTTCTGATTATTTCTCCAGGACTTGGGTCAAAAGTGCATCATTAATGCTGTCTTCGTTGCTATTGAAAGTGGATTCCGTTTTACATCAGTCTTATTTACAGCAGCTTTCCCGGGACTCAAACAAAACAAGGCTCACCCGCCCACTGGTGTGCAAGCTCTGCAAAGTACAGTCTTCTATTGTGACATGTATCCTGGCAGCACCACTGTCTGCCCAACCCTACTGTAGGGTCAGAACCACCCCCACGCCCTACCCACCCCCACCACCCCATCCCGTAAAATCACTGAACTCTTGGGAAGGCACTAAGAACCTGGAAGAAGCATTCAGCATCTCTCTTGAGATGAGTAAACTACATGGAAGACTATGGGTATTTTATGATCTGTTATAGATGGATAATTCAAGGTGCAGTTTGGTGGTTTTTTTTCTTAAAGTAAGAAAGCTTAGCAGTGAAACTCATTTTCCACAACTCCCGAATGGTTTTGCAATGAATCTGTGAACTTAATCAGCTTCCTCTGTTGAGACAGTCTCCCCTAATTGTGTTCTTGTGTGAAATACACATGATGACAAAAATACTACATCTCTGGAAAGAAAGTGTGGACCTCCGTTACCCGGGTAGGAACAGTATAAGTCCCCGGTGAAAAGGAGCCAGGACTGTGCTGACTCCGGCAGTATTTGCCTTCTGGAGTGAGTACTCAGACTCTTCCTTCTTGGTCAGCAGTAGGACAACGAAAATCCTGAACTAAGTATCTCTGGGACCGTAATGGTCTAGTAGCTAAGGGGAACTGCCAAGAAGATCTCGAGAAATTTCCACAAGACTTCT
This sequence comes from Ellobius talpinus, assembly GCA_001685095.1. Taxonomy (NCBI): domain Eukaryota; kingdom Metazoa; phylum Chordata; class Mammalia; order Rodentia; family Cricetidae; genus Ellobius; species Ellobius talpinus. The sequence continues at coordinate 25,559 of LOJH01013656.1, forward strand.
CCAGAGCGACGAGAAACGATAGCAGAAATGAACGAGGAGATGGACCACAGAACCCAAATGTCTTGAATTCGTCTCCTTTTCCCTGTCTCTAGGAGCCAATGCCCTCTTTTCCTTACCCTCCATGCCAATAATGGCGGATTCAGAGAGGACCTGCCAGGAATGTTAACGCGGCTGATGACTGTCAGCTGGCAAAGCAACCTGGCGAAAAGGAGAGCAGGCTTAGAAGGTTCCTGTTCCTCTGTTCTTGGGCAGAGTGACCTTCAGAGCTGCAGGGCCCGTTTGTGAGAGTCGGTGGGTGTGGCCTGAGAGGGAGATTCAACAATTGGAAGCTGACCTTTCAGAGCCGAGATTTTTTTTCCATCCTGGAAAATAAGAACTGAGCATAGGAATTGAATTAGAAGTGGAAGGATTTCCCAGGGCTCTCATCTGTCCCAGCTGCATCCACAGAGCCTGGCCAGGCCTTGCTCCTGTCCTTCCCGACTAGGATTCCTGCTTCTCCCTCCTAGCTCTTGTTCGGCTGAGGCACCGAGGTCCGCAGAAGCACCTGGGACAAACAGACAAACTCAGCTGTAGTCAGGAGACACAGCCTCAAAATTGGAGGAGGAATTGTGAAAACATCATTTCCCTGCAAATCGGACGCCCTCCTCACTCCCACAACAAAAGAACTAGTGTTTCTCAATGCTCTTGCCTCAGGCCCTCACCCGCCTGTGAATAGGGGCACTGAGGGGACAGAAACACCATAAAATCCTAGGTTCCCTCAAGCTGTGGTTTCCCATTTCCTCCCACTGGACAGCTTCAGTATTAATTGCTCCCAAAACCAAAAGTAAAATTTCACTACCGCTCCTTGCAGGCAAAGAAAGCCTCGGGTCTTCTGGGAATTTTGGAGCGGGGCTTGCGGACCCTGGCGTCTCTCTCCCGGTTTAGACACAAGGGGTGGGGGTTCCAGACAGTTCTGTTTAGGGGAAGAGGCTCTCCACACAGAGTAGTCCAAAGCTGCTCAGGAGAATTCACTAAGAAATGCAAATTTCAGTTCATCAGAAGCCCGGGACTTGGCTGGCTCCTTAGTGCATTGAAAAAGCCTGCAAGTGATTTCAGTTCAGCTAAACCGTGAGGATTAGTTGACCCAGGCGAGGCATTTATTTTGTCAGGACTCTTCCGACTTTTGCTGTTGTGGGTGTGGTCTTTCACTCCCTGTGGCATGCTTCCTTTAGTCTGTCTGGCAGGCTCCTCTAAAAATACCCTCTATATGTAAGTCACCATCATCCTTTCTACCTGAGTGAAATTTTCTCTAATTTATGTCCTGACATTTGTGGCATCTACTAATAAATATATTTTGGTAAAACCCACCAAGATCCCATGTTCTGTGCCAGGCTCAGAAATCTGAACATGCTTAACCTCAGCAAATGCTTTATATAGGATGTTGTGAGGCTATCGTTCTGGTGATGCCAAATGAAAATTTAAAAATCGGTTAAAGAAATTAAAATTGTAGATTGTATCCGGGGCTTGAAACCTCACCTCTGACATGTGCTGGCTCTTTAGACTGAGGTAGTGATTCGACTTCTTCAGTTATCATATGTACTGAGGAAACAGTGGTGATGTTTGCCGCCCCGTGGTTAGCACAGTAGCTGGCCAGGGCAGATGCCGTGAGTGCCCGTTGCTGCTGCTGTCGCCATCCTGGTCTTCACACCATTAACCGTGTTCACTGTGACTGCTGCAGAGAACACAGGTGAAAGCATTTGTGGAGTTGTTTTTTGGATGTTGTTTGTTGGATTGTTTTGTTTTTGATCAAGGTTGTGGGCTTATCTCCTATACTTCCTGAAGTGCTGACACTTACTGTAGATAAAATTGACTTTTCATAAAATGTTTCATAAAACATACCAAAACAGTTGTCGATGCCTTCCAAAAATTGCCTTCCTCTATTGCCCAGGATCCATCACTGCCAAGAGTGCCAGCTGAGTCATTTAAAGTGATATTAGATCTGCCCACATTACCCTGCTCATAACCTCTTTAAGATGGAACTCTGGTTCGTATTAGAATATTAGAAACTGTAACTTGGTTTCATATTAGAATCATTTGGGATACTTTCAAAGCCTGCTCCTGCATCCCTCCAAGACTTAGGTTCAGCCGGCATGGTGTGTGACCTGGACTGTGTTCCCCAGGTCACGCCAACGGGCAGCACTGCTCTACTTTCTGTTTTGTAAATTCTTTTGTATGTTCCAGTATGTGTGTCTGAACACATGCATGTCCATGTATGTATGCTTGTGTATGGAGGCTAGAGGACATCCTCTGGGGTCGTTTCTTAGGTGTTGTCTGTTCCCTTTGTCTGTTTTGTTTTCTTTGTTTTGTTTTGTAGAGTCTACCAGGTCTGGAGCTTGTGCTAGTGAGCCAAGCAGGCTAGCTTGCTGGACTAGTGAGCCCTGGAATGCCTGCTTCAGCCTCCTCAATGCTGGGATTACAAAGGCATGCTGCATCAGGCTTTTAAAACATGGGTTTTAGGGATCAAGCTGAGGTCTTCATGCTTGCAAGGCCAGCAGACTGCTGCCTGACCCCTCGTCTCTCTAGCCCCTGTTGCCATGTTTCTTTGTAGCACATCAGAAAACTTACAGGAAGCATCACTTGTGACTCGGCACAACTAGCGAAGGAAACAGACAGCTCTTGTCACTTGTCACAGAATTAATGTGTAGTGAGACGGCTGGTCACGGCAAACTAGTCCAACAGCCTAACTGCCTGCAAGATGCTGTACGTGGTTAATGTTCTAAGTTAGCAACCCCTTGCCAAATAGGATGCTGCCTTGACTTTAAACATCCGAACATTTCAGTGGTACCCATAGCCAATGCACAGCCTTCGGTAGCTCATTCCCCAGGCTACACTGCCCACTCCTCTTACCATCTTCCCAGGGACACCAACTCCATCCATCATCACCAATGGCCCAGAAGACTGGAGGGAGATTCCTATCCTCACCATCTAGACTTTTCCTCCCGGAGACACCAATGTCTAAGGGTGAGAGAGTCAGTAACCATCTGGGGACTGATGTTCTCTCTGCTACAAAGAGACCATCACAGACTATCTGTGTTGCCTGCCACCAAGAGGTCCACAGGTGAAGAGCCCTGTGAAGATGTGATTTCCCATCAATCTCCCCAAGTATTATTTTCTCTGGGTACCACCGTGCTGATAACACAACCATCCTATGATTACAATAGATGCCTCCTTGGGCCATGGTCGCTGGGCAATTAGAGGAAGCATCAAAGCTTTGACCATGAGTCAGAGACATCTTTGTGAGATCATAAAGACCAAAATGAAGCACACAGGTGGCAGAAAAGAAACATATTTCAATAGTGGAACCAAGAGTTTTTAAAAATAACCCTCAAATAGGTAAAGGGAAAAGATCAAAAATAGATAAACCTGTAGTAGGTTTTTTGTTTAAAAAAATCCTTCTCCTTATAACCTTGGAGGTGTAGTGAGTTAGACAAACACACTCTCTGCAAGTCACGTTTGCAGATCAGTTCCAGCTCGAACTCTTCTCTTTTTCTCTTCTCCTCCTCTTGATCCTCCCTCGTTTCTTCCTGCGATTTCCCATCAGCATTTCTTTTTTCTTTCTGAGTGTACAAGTGTTCCAGTGAGTGCACATGTGTGTGTGCAGGGGACAACACTGGCTGTCTTCCTCAATCTCTCTCCATCTTATTTTTTGCGAGAGAGAGAGTCTCTCATTGAACCTGGAGCTCAATGATTTAGCTAAACTGGCTAGAGATCTTCTTGACTTCGCCTCCTGAAATCTGGGATTATAGGTGTGCCCCCAGGTTTGTATGTGGGTTCTAGGGGTTGAACCTGAGTTCTTATACTTACATAGCCAGTTCTTTACCAACTGAACCGTCTCTGCCTTACCATCAGTCACCATTTCTAGGCCCAAGGAAAACACAATAAAACTAGAAGAGAAGAGAGAGCGAGAGATGCCAGCCAACACATTCAAGATGTACTTATGTTCCAGGTTTGTTGGGTAACAAACCAAAACTGTTTTGTTTGTTGGGAACAGGGACCATGGCAGCAAGGGGAATGCCAAAGCCCTGTCCCCACAATGTGAGGAAGCTTGAGCATGGGAAAACAGAGCCTTCATCAGATTTCTGGCATGCTTTACCATGTCTATGTGATGATAAATCCTGAAACTAATAGCCTTTTTATTACAGAGAGAGCTAGGTGCCCCCCACCCTGTGGCGGATGGGGGGGATAGGCAGCAGGAAGTTGTTTGTTGCTTAAAAATTCCTCTGTGTTGCCCAAGTTCTGCTTTGGTGCTAGAATGGAGGAGTTTTTGCTGTACGTTGCAAAGGACAAGCAGGCATTCAGGGTTGGCAACCCTAAAACATGGTCTGGTGATGTTTATCCAGGAGTGGGCACGGATGGAGTTTCTTTAGCCTCTGGAGAATATTTTAGAATTTAAAGTCTATAATAAATTATTTAACCTAGGCTAAAATAGTCTCCTGGAAAGAAAACAATATATATATATATATATAAAATGAGAGGAGAGCTGGCTGAACAATGAGTCAGCTGGGGTTAGGACAGGGCAATGTTTGCGGCCGTGTTTGTATTTGGGATGGAATGGACCTGGAATAGTGGGAGGGGGCTACTCCTCATGGGGAATCAGGGAGTCATCTCCTTTCTTCTTTGCTTTACTTCCTCACTTCTGTTCCCCCTCTTTTCTTTCTCTCTCCTCCCCTGTGTCTTCTCTTCTCTCTCCACCACAATGGCCCAAAGAAGAGAAGCAGGGCATCAGTACTTTGAACATAGACATTACCTTGGGGCTGACTGTGTTAACTTGTGAGTTTTTCACTCTGTGGTCAGGGCTGAAATCTGCATTTCAGCATGGGTTACTGGTCCTGGTCCACAGACCACACTGGAGTCACAAGTGCTAGAGGAAGTTCTGATAAAGTTATAATGAAGTAAAGCTATGCCTTGCCAACCTAGTAAATTGGTTATTTCATTCATTCTTTCAGTAAGTACTTATTGAAACCTGCTTTGTGCCGGGCCTCGAGCCAGCACCAGGCATATAATAGAGGGCAAAAGAGACTCTTGTCTGTCTTCATTGAACTTGGAGCCTCGTGTGCATGGCAAATGGTAATCACATGTATAACAAGACATGCTGCTGCAGTTGCTGCACGTATAGAAGGAGGGGTGTAGGGATCAATGAGATCTGAAAATGGGTAACCTTCATGGGGTGGCCATAAAAATCTCCCAGAGGAAGTGGTATTGAGCTGAGATCGGAACCTAACAAAAGATGCCCAATGTTATTTTTATATTGGTTGATTGGTTGATTTTGCACCTCTGTGTATGTGTGTTTCTAGGCACTCATGCCAAGGCTCACATGTGGAAGTCAGAGGACAAAGTTCAGGAATTGGTGCTCTCCTTCCACTGTGTAGGTCCCTGAGATTGAACTGAGGTCACCAGGCTTGGCAGCAGGTACTTTTACCCACTGAGCCCTGTTATTATAAGAACAAGAGGCTAGCCATTAGTTGAACACTTATTTGGGGGCACATACATTACTAAGCATCTACCTGTGTATTATCTCATTTAATTCTCATGGCTACCTCCCAGGATGTTATCATTATCCAAGTCTGACATTACACTAGAAAGAAGGTCGCATAGTTGGTTGACAGCGCATTTAGAACCCAAGAACAGCTCGTAGTCTTCACAACTTCGACTTCACCTGACTGCTGCTGTCATAGTCCAGCACTTTACCAGGAAGATGCTGGATTAATGGAAAAAAATGAGCTCCTCTGCTCCTTTCTGCAGCCCGAGACACACTGAGGTCCGCTGTGCTCAGCTGGTATGAAGCAGCAGGGCAAACAAGAATTTCTCTCTAATATTTGCACTGGGTTAGCCATGACCATGAGTCATAGACACCACTTTTCAAGAACCTTCGGTGTGCCACATATTTTTCCAAGAACTCGACTTACGAATGTATGAAGTTGCCTTGACAATCTTGCAAAACCAGAGTGATATATCATGTATATATTTATATACATATACACACATACAAGATATATATCTTTGTTTTATGGTGGGGGGACTGCAGCCTGGAGAAGGTAAATGGCACAATCTATGTTTGTTTGGCACTGTGAATCGGTCCCCAGTGAGCAGCCTCTACATGCTCTGTGATGCATGCCCAAGGCCTTTGCAAGGGGCAAGTGGTCAAGAACTCTCCCAACGGTGCCAAGACACTATTTATCTTTTGTAATGTGTTGGCATTTGCAGCCGTGAGTCAGAAGCAAGGGTGAATAAAGCTGTCTCTACCTCAGAAACATGTTTAATTTTTTATTAGCGACGTTAATCATGGAGTTGAAGTAGGTTTTTCCCTAGATAGATGAGGGTTTTATATAAACACAGCCACACAAAGCATCATAAGACAAGCATGACTACCTCTGAAAGCTAATGCCTAGAAACAGTAATGGTGAGTATAAAGGCCTTTGGGGCAGCCACATCCAATTGTCAATAACGTGATTTGAATTTGTACATAAAAATAGAATTTTAGGAAACACGTGGCTCCAACAAGGACCTTGTCAACTTTTCACCCCTTAAAGCCTTTTTAAGTGACTGCTGAGGTGACATTGAAAGAGTGGCTTCTAAAAACAATTTTGGGAAGATTGGTGAAGCCCAGTGAACCCGTATCTTCTGAATGTCCACTGTGTAACATTAAAGAGTCTCGCCTCTGTTGGCACGCTGGTGAAAATGCAGAAAAGACAGAGCTTCTCCTGAAACAGACCACAGAAAGTTCACTGCTTCGCTTTCAGACTCCACACTGCAGCTACCATTATAGACGATCACTCGTCAGGTACGGCATGCTGTTCAAGTACTGCTCCAACGACTGAAAAAGCTATTAAACTGACTGCCCTTTCCAATTATGCATCTGCGGAGCTGGATTATCTTCATAGACTTCAGTCAAAACAACCCATCGCAGCAGATTGAGAGCAGAAGTAGATAGGATCATCAAGCTGCTTTCTGTTAAACCAGATATTCCAGGCCAGTGGATACCACTCCTTTTACCAAGTGTGTTAGTCAGAGGTCTCCAGAGGAACAGAATGATAGGATGAATATATGTAATTTATTAGCATGGCTGACAGGCTGTGGGCTGTGTGGTCCAGTGATGGCTGTCTCCCATCAGAAAGGCCAAAGATATGGTAGCTGTTTAGTCCACAAGTCGGGCTGTCTCATCAGTCCCAATCTGATTGGAGGGTTCTGGGGAATGCCTAGAGAGCTTCTGGGCTCCGTTCTACATTGGAATCCGGAAGAAATAGGTTATGATAGCAATGGAGGAATGTCTCAGCAACGGGGTAGATGAACTTGTGGGTGAGAGTGAGGGCAAGCCGGCAAGGAACAAAAGCTTCCCTGTTCCATGTCCTTTTATGTGGGCCACCACCAGAAGTTGTGGCCTAGATTTAGATGGGTCTTCTGACCCCAGTTGTTCTGATCTCAGTTGAAGGTGGGTCTTCCAACCCCAAAAGATCCAACCAAGAAAATCCCCCACAGGCATGCCAAATGCTTGGTTTTGGTTGATTCAGATGTAGTTAAGTTGACAACCAAGATTATGATCTAGCACACCAAATGTTTGGTTGTTTTGTTTTAATTTTTTGGAAAATAAAATAATTTCACTTTAAAATATGGTATATGTGTCAGTATATAGTTAGTTTTTATTATTAAATAATTATTATTAAAATAATTGAATGAAGGCATTCTATTAAAAACTCTAATTTTGAATACAATAAACATCAATCATATATTATACAGAAACAAAACTATTCTGGGTCTGCATTGATTTTCAGGTATGTAAGGGAATCCTGAGCCCAAGCAGTTGAAGATTTTTATGTCAGAATGTGGACTCTGGAGTCACATCTTCCGGGGAGACCTACCCCATTACCTGTTAAGAGATTTTGGACACTGAGCAGTGTTCCCACTTTCTCTTCCTTTCCCGTCAGTGTGAGGAGAACAGCAAGTGTAGTTCTGTTCTAACAGTGCTTGTGACTTTTGAGTGAGTTGACACCAATGGTCTCTGCAAACACCAGCTGGCCACGTCGGCTCTTGTTCAATTCTTGAATGAATGTTCTTTCCACTACATTTCAGAAATTCCAGGCCCCTTATTTCTGAGATGTTTAAAGCGGACTTTTACCTTAGCCATCACCCATTTCTGTGAATATCTTCCTGAGGATTAAAAAATTCAATTCTCAGAGCAATGTTCCCGCTAGACAAGGTGGGAATGAAAAGTGCTATTTAACCTCCTTGCAGAGGTCATTTGCACTGTAGATGGAGAAAGGCATGATGGGAAAGATAAGTATGAAGAAGAGGAAAGAGGATATGTGGTATGAATACAGCCATCCTAGGATAGTCATTAAATGCCCCCCCTGCCTGCTTCCCGAAAAGAAAGGCAGTTTTGAAATAAAATAGGAGGAAGGAAGCCACGTGTCTATCCAGACAAAGCAATTCCAGGCGTAGGGAATCTCAAGGCAAAGACAAAAGTCAAATTTGTCTTGGGTGTTAAAGGAACAGCGGAGATGATGAACTGTGGTGAGGTAGTGCAAGGCAGGAATAGAAAATGTGAGTGGTGGAGCAAGGGATGCCCAACCCTCTAGGGCCCTATTGACTCAGTGGGGTCTTCTGATAAGGCAGCTCATGTGATCTGCATCTGTGTGGTAGCATGGGAGGATATGATATGTGGTTATAGTCTACGGGTCTACGTGCAGGTAAAGCTAATAGTAATTGATGTGAATAGGATGTGTTGTTTAAAGAGTAGAGCTTCAGGATGCTCTAAAGTTGTACCAAGTGGAGTCAGAGTTCTATAATTGAGACGGGAAACCCCGAGGAGTGAGAAGGCTTCAACAGGCATTTGGGAAGTAGGCCAGATCTTGGGCTTGGAAATGATAATTTGGGGAATAATTTGCTTAGTAGGCATTCACATTTCTTTTGGATATGCTCAGTTATGAGCCAATCAACAAACACAGTTGAGACGTTGTCAGAAAGAGCTGGGGGAAAGTAAAGATATGGCTGCATTTCTTTCTTAGGAGAACAAAAACCTGAAAATTTCCATTTTAGAAAGGTTTTTTTATGTCATTCTGGTACAGTTCCAGAACCGCACGCCCATGCCAGGTGCGGCCTTATTAAAGTTTCAGAAGAAAAGACTATCTGTTCTGAGACACAATGCCCGGGCTTGTGGAACTAAAAATAGCCCGGTTCTCATTCCCCAGGGTATTCGAACTTCAAATTGCTGTCCGCTGTGTGTCGGTGTAGAGAGACGTTCTCAGGGCCTGTCTGTCTGCCCTCACTCTACTCCTGCCCTGTAGATTTAAGTTTTTACAACTCCTGTTCTCTTTCTTAAGAATATAACAGTCTTCATTTCATTCTTCTCTTACTGATGTTGTTGTATCTGGCGGCCTTTGACATCATTGTCTTTAAAAATAAAAGCAGCATTTCCCAGTTTTGTGTCATCTGTAGATGTCATTAGTGTGACATCTGTAACTTTATCTAGGCATTTAAGAAAGGATATCAAGTGATGTGTGGATCATCTGACAATCAAGGCAAGTGAAAGGTCATTGTTTTAAGGACAAAAAAAGTTCTATTGTTTTGAACAGTTCATCTGCTCAGCTGTAAAGGACCAAAGATAGATGTTGTTTTATAATGATGCCAATTCATTTGTGTGTTAGAGGTGATGACACTCCCTTATACCATATAGGTTTCATAACCTGAAATCTGTTATCTTCCACAAATACAAATGAGAAACAGTAATGGGAGAAGGAACATCTACCAGTGTGTTTTGATACAGTCATCATGCCTGTTTCTTCTTAATGAGCCAATCTGGGAAAATCCTACCCCATGGAGGCCATTTAGACACAGGATTGCCAAACCATCTGATGTGCTTGTAAGGGACACTGGCTTTACTGAACATCTAAACCCTTATCTCCATAACAGGGATGATGCAAGCATGGTATCTCAATTTGGCAATCTCTATGGTGTGCCAACACTGCTACGAAGTCATGGAATGGAACTTAGGAGTGAATTTCCCAGCTTATCAGCAGGTTGAAAACTGCGAGAATGAATCCACTTTGGGCAGTGCTGTGAACCCATGGAGTAGGGCCGTGCATGCTATTTCAGTCTGGCACCTTGGATATGAGGCAGCTTGGTTTTCTTCTTGGTGCTGTGAGAAATGTCTTGGGGGGGTTGGGAATTTGCTATTGACCTTCTCAACTTGGTGATTCCCCATCTTAGTAAAGTTTGGCTGATGTATGAGGTTTTGTCTGAGGGGAAGGATGGAATGAACCAGACATTACCTTGGGTTAACTCAATCGATAAATGAAAACTACCCAGGTGTGAACATGTAGTCTTAGTTACTTGAGCAATTAATACAGGGTGATCCTAAGCCTACGCAGTTTGAGATAGACCTGGGCAACATCAACATAAAATCATTCTCTCCTCTAGAGACACAATGATCTTGCTGTGTAACAGTGTGAAGACAGCAGTGAGGGCTTGGGAAAGATGAGAATGGGCAAGGGAAGAGTTGACAAGGCCTAAGGCAATGCCCAGCCCGGCTGTATATTTATCTGCTGCTCTTTTCTGCTCATTTCATGCGATGGGGAGAGATACCCACCCACATCTCCCAAGGCCACATGCGGGAGCTCCACCCACATAGAACAACTGAATCAACACTGTTCTTTACCTAGGAAACGGTGACCTGGCCCACTTCAGACTCTCATCCCTAGTCCTATTGGTTGTGAAAACCGCAGACATGGCTTCTGTTGGTCTTTTACGATGGATTGGGTGAAAATTAGTAAATAATTAATTGTAAACTGGTTGTGTAAACCAAGAGGTGTCATATACTCTGCTTGGAAGGGAAGCCCAAGAACAAACAAGCTTAGATAGCGGCCAATAAGAAGACACTAGAAGGAAAAATCTCAACCTTATTATTCCTACGCAGTTAATATCTCAAACATCTTTATCCCACACACATGACACCTCATGGGAACAGCTGAGCAGATGGGCTCATCAGCAGATTTATCACCAGTTTCCAAGGCCTTGCAAACATCAGCAGTGGCTCTGGCTGCCACATGCATTTCTTTAACCACAATGTATCTCCCTGCTATTGTGCCATGGACAGAAAGAGAACATAGAGTTCTGTGAGTCTCCAACAGACACATGTCAAGTGCTACCTCCGAACCTAGAAAGAAGCAGCTATGGACTTGATTTTGATGTTAGGAATGTGTCATGGGGACCAATGAGCCTGAAAGGATTCCATTCAGTTGGCTCCAGGGAAGCTCTCTAAGCATTTCCAGTCAGATGCTCTTCTGGGTAGCTGGAGTTAGGAATGTTTTGTTGAAAGGATCTGAAAACTGAAATATTCTGGCTTATGGGCTTGAAGAAGTAGAGGTACCACTGTCTAACACAGGAGATTCAAGCAGATGTCACCAGGATGGCCTTTCCAAATCTTCTCACTTCAATTCCCTCTGCATCTACTTCTAGCTAGATAGAGGCCCCAGATCTTATATTGTTTTTATTGATTTTATATTATATATTACTTATATTTCACAGCATGTGACAGAGCAGACTTTCATGCCTTCACTCTCCCCCAACTACTTCTATCATACATTCCAGCAAAAGTCTACAGATAATGCTTAATTAATGTTGGCTGGGTCACCAGTCAACCACCGAGCCTGGGAGGAGGTTCTGATTGGTCATAACACTAACATGCCGAATCATGGAGCTGGAGTGGACCCAGCTCTAAAATAACCACAGTAATGGAATATAAGGGAAACAGCATTCCTCAAAGAGAGTCCAGATACTGATACCCAAATATAGAGGAATAGAGGCCAAGACAGTGTATTAGTTACTGTTCTGGTCACTCTGACCAAATACCTGACAAAGAGCTATTTAAGGAAGGAAGGTTTTATTTTAGGTTACAGTTTGAGAGGATACGGTCCACCATAGCAGAGAAAGCATGATGGTAGCAGGAACTTGTGGTAGCTAGTCAATAGTGCAGCCAAACTCAGGAAGCAGAGAGCAGTGAATGCTGTTGTTTGGTTTGCATTTTCCTTTGTGTTCATTCTGGGACTCCAGTCCCATAAAATAGTGCTATCCATGTTTAGGGACAATGGTTTTACCTCAATTAACATAATATCAAAAGTCCCTCACAGACACACCCAGAGATTTTTCTTCTATAATTTTGTTTTATATATAATTTTTTCATGTTTTGAAATTGCAATTCCATCATTTTTCCCTTCTATTTCCTCACTCAGATATCTTCTGTGCATCTTTCTAAATATCCCCCTTGCTCTTTCTCATATTCATAGGCTCTTTTTCTTTAGTTGTTGTTACATATATATGTATATATATGTATATATATGTATATTTCTTCATATGTAAACACAGCCTTCTCAGTTTGCATAATGTTATCGGATCTTGGCGTTAGATAACAAGTTCGGAGGCTCTTCCCTGGGGAACACCATTGTCCCAGTTTCAGTATTTCCCAGTTGCCTGTAGTTCTTTGTTTAGGATTAAAGCATTTCACCCTCACATATCAGTATGTCCATTGGTGTCTTCATTGTTCAGGTCTTAGTTAGGCAGTCATATTGGTGAGACTTCTGGGGGCATTTTTTTTGACATTCTAGTGACAAAATCTCATAGCAAACTTCCTGTTTGTCTGCCTCTCATAAGTTTTCTGCCCCTCTTCCATAATGATGCCTGAGCCTTAGGTACAGGAATCAAGTTTCAGTGTATCAGTTGGGACTGGGCACCAACTTGTTCTTTGTATTGTGATCTGTGGTAGTTTTCTATAATGGCCTCCTTATCTGTTGCAAAAAGAAGTTTCTATGATGAGGGATGAGAGCTATACTTATTTGTAGTCATAAGGATAAATATCTATTATGCAGTTACGGTATGTTGGTTACTGAAGTGAAAGTTGTAGGCTCTCCTCCAAGATCCATGACTTCACTAGCCCCAGTTAGGTGCTAGATTTCTAATACTAGGCAATATCGCCCTTTTGTTGAATGGGACATAAAAAAAATTAGAAAGATGTTGGTCATCACCAAGTTCTATCAGTATTGCCCCCTTAGGGTTATTATGCCATGCTGGTCATAGCTAAATAGAACTATTGGTTACTTCTGTCCCTGGGAACCTGGCCTGGAGTCCTCGGGTACTATGGATGCTAGTTCTCAAGGAAGAGGCTTCCAGTCAGACCCAGCTGAGGTCTTCTGATTCTTTGTCTAAAGAGCATGGTGTCTTCATCACTAGGGACTCAACTTTCACCTCTGGGAAGCAACAAAGGGCAATGGCAATCACCTACAATGCTTGGGGAGTCTCTTAGACAACCCTGACCAACAACTCAAATCGGGAATCTTATGTCTGATGTTGGAGGTTTTTGTTAGATAATCTAGTCTATGGCTTTTGGGATGAGCATTGTCAGTCCATAGGAGATTGCCTTAAGCTATGTATGCATATGTATCCACAAACTTATATGTATAATTTTAGGTAAATTGACAGTAATATGCTTCCTGTGGCCTTTGCAGACATCCTTACCATTATTCTATTTTCCTTCCCACTTCTATGTTTATCCCCCCACTCTAAACAAAGCTCCCCATTTTCTCATTTCTCCCTTCAAATCACTTTCACCTGACCATTGCTCTTTATTGTCTTACTCTCCCACCCCACACCATGGCCCCCTTTTATTTTCTTGATTTCTACAGTTAGTCAAGGTTATATCACATTGAAGACATGGCACTAGAAACTACAGATGAGAAAAGACATGCAACATTTTCCTTTTTGAATATAGGTTAAAATGTTCAATATGGTTCCTTCTAGTTGCATCAATTTACCTGAAAATTTCGTTATTTCATTTTTCTTTCTTTTTTTGTTTTGTTTTTTGAGAGAGTCTCTCTACATAGCCCTTGTTGTCCTGGAACTCACTATGTATCCCAGGTTGGCCTTGAACTCACAGAACTTGGACTCCTGCCTATCTGCCTCCTAAGTCCTGGAATTAAAGGCATGTAAAACCATAACTGGAAATTTCATTTTTCTTTACAGTTGAATGGTGTTCCATAGTGTATATGTACCACATTTTCATTAGCCAGTCACCAGTTGAGGGACATTTAGGTTGTTTCTATTTCTTAGCTATTGTGAATAGAGTAGCAATGGATATCCTGAGCAAGTATCTGTGGAGTAGGATGTAAATGGTGTATGTTAAGGAGTGATGCAGCTTGGTCATATGTTAGATTCATTTTCAGTTTTCTCAGGATTCCTCACACTGTTTTTCGGGGTAGATGGGCCAGTTTGCGATACAACCAACAGTAAGTGAGGATTTTCTTTCCCCAGCATCCTCCCCAGCATTTGCTGTTGGTGGCTGTTTTTGTTGATCTTGAAGATTCTGACAGGGATACAATGAAATCACAAACTTGTTTTGATTTGCATTTTCCTGGTATGTTTCTTGGCTATGTCTTCTCTTGGGCATTCTCTGTTCAGATCCCAAGTCCGTGTTTTGAATAGGTCATTTGTTTTGTGATTGTGTTTTTTTGAGTTCCTTACATATTCTGGATATTACTCCTCTGTCCAAAATATAAGTGGCAAAGACACTCTCATATTCTGGGGGCTTCCTCTTGTCAATTTTTGGTCTCAATTCCTAAACAAATGGGGCCTTATTCAGAAATTCCTTTTCTACACCTATATCCTGTAGAGCACTACCTAAGTTTGATTCTAGCAGTTTCAGTGTTTTAGGTTTCACATTGAAGTCTTTGATCTATTTGAGGTTAATTTTTGTGCAAGGTGATAGTTACAGCTCTAATTTTATTCTTCTATGAGTAGATACCCAGTTTCCCAAGCACGGTTTGTTGAAGATGCTGTTTTCTCTCCAGTGTATGTTTTTGGAATCTTTGCAAATGTTAGATAGCTATAGTTTTACTTACTCATGTTTGGATCTTCAGTTTTGTTCCACTGATCTGTTTTTGTGCCAATCCCATATTGTATTTATTACTATGTGTCTGTACTATATCTGAGGTCCAAAATGTTAATCCCTCCAGCATTTTTCTTTTTGCTCAGGATTGTTTTGGCTATTCAGGGTCTTTTGTGATTTCATGTGTACTTCAGGATAATTTTTTCTATTTCTGTGACGAAAATGGTAGTAATTTTGATTGAGACTGAATTGAATTTGTAAATGGCTTTTGTAGAATGTATATTTTCACAATATTCATTGTATCACTCCATGAGCAATGAGTGTCTTTCCACTTTCTAGTATCTCTCTCTTTTTCTTCAGAGGTTTATAATTTTCACCCTAAAGGTCCTTTCCTTCCTTGGTTAGTAGGAATCCTAGAGAGTATACTTTCTTTGAGGCTGTTGTGAATGGGAGTGTGTCCATGATCTCCTTCTCAGTACATTTGTTGGTGATGTATAGAAAAGGAAAAGCTGTTGAATTATGCCGGTTGACTGTGTACCCTGACACGTTGCTGAGATTGTTTATTAGTTCTGGAAGTTTTCTGGTAGAATTCTTAGGATTGCTTATGTATTATATCCTGTCATCTGCAAATAGGGATAGTGTGACTAATTTCCTTTTGTATTCCTTTAATTTGCTTCTCTTGTCATATTGCTCCCACTAGTGCTTCAAGCACAATATTAAGGAGTGGGAATAGTGAACAGCCCTGTTTCGTACTTGATTTCAGCAGGATTGGCTTATGACTTTTTCAATTTATGATCATGCTGGAAGTAGATCCCTCTAATATAGCTCTTATTATGTGCAGGTATGTTCCCTCTAGTCCTCTAGGACCTTTATCATGAGGGCATGTTAGAATTTGTCAAAGTTTTGTTCTGAGTCTACTGAGATTATCATGTGATTTGTTTTTAAGTCCACTTATGCTGAACCATCCTGGCATGGCTGGGATAAACCTAACTTGGTCATGGTGGACAATATCTTTGATGTATGTCTGTAATCAGCTTGAAAGTATTTTATTGAGCATATTTCATATATGTTCAAAAAAGATATTGGCCTATAGATTTTGTTGTTTTTGATGTACCTTTACCCAGTTTGGATATTAGGATGATCCTGGTTTGGGCCTGCTTCTTCTGTTTTTTTTTGTTTTTTTTATTTATTTATTTATTTATTTACTTACTTACTTACTTACTTACTTACTTA